>WSXT02155469.1:0-10177 GCA_011762715.2 Neuroterus valhalla | reverse complement strand
ACAGCAATGTTATGTTGATCAATGTATTATTTATTTCTTTTTATGCATTCATTATCATATTATTTTTTTATATTTTTATTTCATTTATTATTTCTATTTGTTTACTTCTGTAGTTATTTATTTTTTCATTTATTTATTTCTATTTTATTCATTTTTTCTCATTTTTATATTTATTTTTACTTTTATTTTTTCGGTTTTTGTTCCATATACATTTTAAAAATATGATAAAAAATGTCTCAGTTTTTTGTATTTCATTGTTTCAATTTGGTTTCTACAAGAAAGCTTTGAATTTTCGACAGGCTTGAAAAGGGACTACACCTAGTCCGAAACGTTGCCTATTTTTCAACAAGTAAATTCGTTTCTTATTCTTGGACCTTATTAGCCGGACACTGTTTTGCTACGCAACTAAAAAGGTCGAAACTTAGGAAAAAAGAATCATAGTTTTATAAACAATATATGTACATTATAGCATGTATCGATGCCTGCCCCGATATTTGCATCACGAGCGAAGCGAATGTTGCTGGTCGGGGGGCAGGCATTAAATACATTCACAGAATCGAATGTAATCACACATTTTCAGAGGGGAAAATCTTTTTTAACCTGTTCCCCGTCCGCGGTTTCGTCAGAAGAGAATGGTTAATTCATTTCGTTCATTTTTAATTGTTTTTATAACACTTCAGTTAATATCACTTTTTAAATTATATTCAATAGCATATAAAACCACAAATTAAATACAAGAAAGCTTTAATGTTTTATGAACAAGCAAGAGTAACAGTAGGAATGATTCTGTCTGACGGCAGCAACGAGTGCTAGAATTGAGTATCGGTGCGCGCGAGTAAGTTTTTGCTCCCGGTGTTACAGAGGGCACGGGTGTAGTTCTATCAATGCTTGAAATTAGATTTTCTGCCTTACAATCGATGCCAGAGGGACGTACTTCCGACCAAGATATGAAAAAAATTAATTTTCTCTCGTTGAATAAATAACCGTTTGGTTTGAAAAGTCGTCTTCTTTCTTTGTCAATTCAAATGCTCTGTTGGAAGTTCGTCTATTTAAACTATTATATTCGGATTATATGAGCATGGGCTATGAAGACTCCTAAATTATTATATTTCTGTGTTCTATGTTCCATTTTTAGCGTATATCAAATGAAATCCAAGAAATAGCTTCTGCTCAAAAAAGGCTTGGGGGAAGGGTGTTTGAATTTGGACATTCATGTAGGAATTCCTAAAAGTTTAAAAAGTGAAAGAGAAGGCTCAGTAGTAGTCTCGTCGCTCTCTCGGTTTTTCGAACATGCGTTCACTTGTCCAATATCTTTTTGGATGTATTTCCAATGTTCCTTTGTAGGAAGTGATAATTTTTCATTATAGAGGAATCTCTTAGCGCAAAAGCTGCATTATTATTTCCTGAAAGTCAAGGAAATTTATGGAAAGTTTAGCAATTTTTGGTAAAGCTGGAATATTCATAGAGTCAGTATTTAAAAAAAAAAATGCTTAAAATATGCATAGAATCTGCTGATGCTTTGAGGAACCAATGGAAAGTTAGGAATCTTCTTCGAAGGTCTGGAAAATGTATGGAAAGATTGGGGAATTTATGATCATGAGAACATCAAGGGAAATGTAAAGAAATGCTCCCCCTTCAGAATATTTCGCAAATTTTTTGAAGTATCGGGAAATGTAAATTAGTTGTTCGGAACCTATGAATATACCCAGCAGATTTCAGGAAGTCGAAAATTTTTTGGCGGGACCTAAGTATTAACAGAGATTGCAATTTCTGAACATTAAAATGGTCTTTTATCGTTTGAAGACAAAACTGCAGAAGACTCCTTTTTTCCTGTCTTCCTTTTTTTTCCTCTTGTACTTTCTTTCACATGAATGATGTTTGGTAGGACTGACGTTGTGCATGGACACACCACCTCATGCCAATTTAGCTTTCTGTTTAGACATGATAAGATTCCTGCCAGAGAGATCATGTGTGGGTCAGATATTTAGCTTAAGGCAGGTCATGGAAAAAGTTTGAGAATAAACAATAAAGTTTTCTGCGCGTCTATTGATCTGGAAAAAGCTTTCTACAAGGTAGATAGAGCTTAATTTTGAGGATTCTTGGTATGAGGCAGGGCAATAGGCAAGGATGCATTATGTCCTCTTTGATATTGAATATATACATTGACGAATGTCTTAGAATGTCTCTTTGGCGGATCAGGTGTTGATATCGGGACAGTAAAAGTGCGTGGCCTTCCGTTTGCAGATGATAGATCGTTAGAGCAAACTCAGTCGATGATTTGCGAAGATGATTAGCAGACGAAGAACATGGGTCTTGATTTAAACGCAAATGGAATGGAAGTTTTTGTAATTGGAAGTAAGGGTGAGAAAATAATATTTACTGCTGGCGAGAAGATAGATGCAGAGGTTTCTAGACGAATACGTGAGCGTATCATGATTATCGGTAGTGTACAGGCTTTTACTAGAAGTAAAAATGTAACAAATAAAGCTAAAATTGCGATATATAATTATATGTTTACCCCGTCTGTGCTGTATGGAAGCGAGGCCCGGACGTATCACTAAAAGGATAAGAGCAAAGTTAACGCAGTCGGCATGTAGGGTAAATGGTAGCGTACTCCGAAGACAAGCTAAAGGTGGAATAGATAGAATGTGTGAATGAGCCCCTTAAAGAAGGAATATAAGAAGCCAAAGGGATACAAGAGCTTGTGAAAAAGATGCACTGCTGTTGACGAGAGGCGTGCCCCCAAAAAGTTTCAGGCAATGAATAGAGTGGATGTTTGAAATGGTAAAATTGTTAATGAGAGTGGGAATGAGAAAAATATTCACTGTAGTATGCTACGGTTCTGTTGATGGTGACGGTATGGATGTACATGATTCCTCCCGGGACTCCTTAAATCATACTCTAGCCAATTGCGACCATGGAGGAAGGATCATCCTACTCGAATACATGAATGACTGGGATGATGTCCAATGCCATGGTACAGACAAGGTACTAGGTCCTTTCTGGGACCCAGAAAAGAACGGTAAAAGAGAGGCATTCATTAGCTCATGCTCAGAAAAAAGGCTTATTTATTTCAAATACTTTTTGCAAGCTTTAAATATTTAGCATACATACTTGGTTTAGAGACAAGAGCCAGAGTGTGCTTGATTTTGTTGTAGCTTACAACTTACGGACTGGTAAGAGATGGAAGGGTTATGAGAATCTGCAGAAGCCCTAAGAAGCAAATCGAATATCGTGAAGAGCTAAATAAATATCTATGTCATCGTGAAAAGACTAACCACCTCAACCAAAATGCCGTAAGAAATGATCCGGACGACAAAAATGATAGAATAATTGATGCGTCTCTATTATAATAGCGCGAAGTTTGGAACTAAACGCGAAAAGTGGCACAACCATAGGATGAAGTTCGCTGCCAGATATCCTGACATTTAAAAAGCTGCAGTAAGACTTCTCATCATCAAGGTTAAATTCATCCAGAATATTCTCCTCATCTCAGACGACCAAGCGATGGAGCTACAACAAGAGGTTGAATCAGACGGTAAAACGTCGATGATAATCATCAGTTCAAGGAAGCTTCACATCCAGAGCCGGATTTGGAAATTTACCGCCCCTGTGCAAAAAGGAAAAATGCCGCCTTTTTTTCGAACTGACCATAAAAGCTTAGCAATTTATTGAATATTCCATCGTGGTGATATACTTATGGTCTGAATTTAATCTTCAAAAAAAGATTTTAATTCTCAGAGACCGTATTTTCACCACTATTTTTTTTCTTTATTTTTTTCGGTTCAAGATTTGTCGCCCCAGGGCAGTGCCCATGTTGCCCGATAGGTAAATCCACGCCTGTTTACATCCTGCAAAGACTGATGAAGAAATACAGAGCGATCGCTATATTGATATTACTGCGTAACTCTTTGATGATCCTGTACCACAACAGCTTCCTTAAGCAGATGGCCTAATTCAAGAGGGGGCTTAAGTGGGAATTCAGCAACCAAGAAGAACATTATTGGATGAATTTATGGTCTCCCAACAACAGAGACTTTTACTCCTACTGCGAGACTGCTTCAATACAATAAAAGAAGTTCCTCAATCGGGAGACATGACTTACTGCTGTTCGGGTGTTCGGGAGAAAAAAATAAGAAAAGCAGTTGAGAAGCTGCATGGTTTCAACTAGAGAAAGAGAGGCATTTGTTTCAACGGGGGATGAGGTGTAAGCGTCTGAGGGGGCAGCTCTATTGAAATGTTTAGGAACGTGTAGTGGGGCAAATTTATTGAGCGCAGAGACCAAGTAATTTTTTAGGGTATCAATTTTATGGTTCATATCTGTGTCGATAAAAATTTTATTGCAAACAAGTGACATTAAATGGTCTTGAAATATACTTTCGTCAATATAAGACAGATTTCGCACCTGTCTTTCATTTTGGTTGGAGATAAGATCAGATGAAAATTTATAGGAAATATGAATCAAATCGTGGTTGGTAAGGAAAGGGAGTGTATGTTGCGTATGATTGGTATGGTAAGTAGAATCATGAGCTACAATTTAGAGTCCCGAAGAGTGCAACAAAGATGTTAAATATTAAGTTTGATCGAAACTCAAATTCAAATTATTGAAATTCCCAGCAAGGATAATGCTGTTGAAGTTAGGAATAAGAGTAAAGATTAAATATTCGAACTCCAAAACATACGAGGCATTAGGTAGTTCATAGACTACTCCCACTATAACACTGTCAGAAGATGAATATTCTCAAATAAAAAGGAATTCAGGGCTAGGGTACTTAGCCACAAAACTCACTTCAACCGCAGCCCCTCTTAGACTTCCATGCAAATATAGACAAACAGCGAATAGCTGTCAATCGCAACGAGATGAGGTTATATGTCGAGTTGTATAGGATTCAGAAACAGCTATTATATGGTAGGAAGAAGTGCTAAAAAAATACTTGAATTCTAAAAAATGTGCCAAGAGAGACTGATCATTAACGTGGCAAATGCTCAAGGCTTCCATTGAAATATTAAGAACAAAATTAGAAACATTTCTGAAACTATAAGACTACGATGCATCCATAAATACTGACCAAGATACTGGACCATAGTCAATACACTTCAAACTGAATGATTACAAATCGAATCATAACATCGGTAAGGTATAGTATATTATATATAAAGCATGTACATGATGTGAATACAGAAACCGTAATCAAGGTAGACCCAACCAAATGAACATTCAACGTATGAAAAGCTCTTCGAAAAATTGAATAAATGTCTAAAACTTGAAATATCTAAAAATACCTTAAGCACTACAATAACAACAATATATAGATAAAAAGGATATAAGGTGACTGTAGATGACGATCCGTTGCATAATTTCCGCTGCGACCACCATGATTGCTATCGTAGTAATTCGAGATCTTCCAGGTGGGTGAGGCCGATTCTTCTTGAGCTCAAGTGCTCATCTGTATAGAAGACCATCATATGGAGTTAAGGTTTCTCCGATATAGAGAATTTCGCCCCCCCCCCCCCTCAGATCCACCAATACTAGTGGTCCAGAAGTCACGTTTTTTCTTCCTTTGCTTAATGATATTCGAACAAGTCTCCTCCTGCTTGCATTTAGCGAGAATGATGGGTGGTCACTGGGCGGCTTGCGGATTCAAAGCAGCTTGATTGACTTGAACCATGAATCTCCAGTGTAGTAGCAAGCTCAGCCTGTTCTAGCGAATGACATTTGCTCTCGAAATCAGAAAGCTGTGTATTGTGAGGTTGATTACTCTTAGTGGGAGCCTTTGCAAAGAACGTGGATGTCTGGCACATTCGATGCAACCGTTGCCTCAACAGTACTAATCCAGGCTGCATTTGTTGTAATATCATCCTTGAGTTGGTTGACAGAAGCTGGCAGCTTGAGGGCAGATTCTATGTCCTGAGACACAGCTATGGTGATTGCCTCGGAGAACCCGGGCCCCAAATCTGACGCAGCCTTCATTGAAGTGTTTGTATTGGTAAGATCGGTTGCGTCCGAGCAAGATGCACTGAACATCTCGTAAGGAATTTCATCGACCATTGGGAAGTATTCGACTGAAATCATTGTGGAGTAACAGTTGGCAGCTCTAAAAGCAACCAGAGGTGACTCATTTTATCTTCGATGGACTCTGCCGCTGCGTGGCGATGACAGCGATACAAGACGAAGTTCAATTAGCATCATACACTCGATATTGTGCCCTGGAACATAGCCGCAAGAAATTCCAAGCTTCGCGGTGGATTCTCAAAATCTTGAACTCATTAGGCACATGACTTGGTCCGTGGCTGGTGATAAGATACCGGGTAGAAGGACCTTGGAAAGGTTAGGAAACACGGGAAAATAAATCGATAGAGTGCGCATCAGCAGATCTGTAAAGTGAGCTAACGAGCACAGCTCCGCTTCTGCATGCGGATAACAAGCTAAAACTTAGACGGTTACTAGACGGCCCTACGCTTGAGGCTTTGATACCCTCTCAGATGATTATGCTGCATCCTAGATACGAGTGGCAACCCTCTCATGCAGGGTCAAGCCGAGTTATATATTGATCGAAACGCAGAATTTATTCCAGATGGGAAAGTATAACAATCTTGGAGATCTAAACGGTCTGGAGCATGTACAACATTGTACTAGTGTAGAAAATATTTGAATCCTAGTTTTGAAGATAGATTTTCGGTTGTTCAAAATTACAACATTTTCAAATCTTACGATTCTTCTGGTGTCCGGCCTACCCGACACTATATTTAATTAACCCTTTTTAGTATTTTTTTCAAACATCTAATATTATTATTCTTTGGAATATGTATGCTATGGAGATATCTGTTTCGGAAGTATCTGCTTATATGTAAATGAAAAATTGGTTGACACCGCAGGGTCTTTTTATCAATCGTTGGTTTGGACCTTCGATTTGGATCATCTTAAGCTTTAGCTGCATCATAAACTAAACAAGTGATGGTAGAGAGGTCGGAATCCTCCAAGAGATCTTCACGAAAGGAGCCATCCATTTCATTCAGATCATGGGGCTTACAAGGAACCTGATTATTAATGTTTCTACTTGTCCTAAAATCGTCATTGCTATTGAGGGTTGCCTTTTTTCAGCAGTTGGTCTCAATTTCACATCCAGATTTTTTCCGCAGCTTGTTCTTACAGTGGTTGAGGAAGCCGCCCGCGTACATCTCTTGTTTGCGAAAGGTTTACAGTACGGTTTCATAAGACTTTCTGCGAAGGGTGCGAGAGCTCCGGGTGTTTCTGGCGTCACAGAGTATGCAGGCGCGCCATGTCACCTCTGCGATTAGGGACAGTACTGGCATCGTAGCAATTCAGCAGGTCATCATCAAATAGATCCTTCCATATAGAACGACGACTGTCTTTCCGGTATTGTCGGATGCTCTGCGCGTTCGATCATTTTGAACCGCATTTGCAACTGGACTTGAGTTTTGGGTTTCTATAGTTGTTCCCACGAGAAGCTAGGGGAGACATTGTCCACCCCGCAGAGCCCCGCATGCGAGGGTAAAGTCCGTTCTAGGAGCGTATACTCTAGGAGGTGACGTGGTATCCTAGATAATTTTTCTGTTAGTTCTTTTGAGGCGTCATTTACGAATTCGTTGCCACTATCTATGTAGAGAATAAGCGGGATTGCCCAACGCAGAATAACATGCTATTGAAATCCTGATTCTTACGTAATCCCTTTTTTTTATTAGGATTATTTCGACCCATTTTTGGAATAGATATCTACAAATACTACAATATATTGGATCTTCTTCTTCTTAGAAATCGGTAATGGTCTCATGATTCTGCCAAGTCTTGCAGTTTTTTAAATGGACAATCACGACTAAATATAATCCTGGCCAGATGTAATGTTCGAATATTGTCGCGTAAGTTTTCTCTGAACATGAATAATAGGGTCGATCGGAAAACGCGTTTTTTCTGTAACACAATTCTAACAGCGCGGAAAACTTATGCATCGGCGTCATTATAAAGGGAAAATTAAAAAGAAAAAAAGAAATTCCAAACTTTGAAATCGTGCAGAAGGCCTTAAGTTACCCAAGAAGTCAAAATATCGGCAATTTCCAAAAACATGCGAAAGTTATAAGGAAAACCTTTTTTATTCCAATAGTGAAAAGAGTGTAATGAAGAGTGCCCTTAATGCATACCAAAAATAATTAGACCCATTACTGTTTAACTGGATTCGAGCAATAGGCCTAAAGTTGCTTGTTGTATCGTAAAAAAACGATATTTCATAATTTTCGACGACTTTTAAACATGTGCCAAACCTTATAAAACTTGTATTTTTTATTTGTAATGATGTCAAAACTATTCAAAATAGTTTTCCTTATTATGAATAATCATAAGATATACTTTCAGACCTGTTATTCCTCAATTGTATTCGCGCAAAAGGACTAAATTATAGTATAGGTAAGTTGTAAAGTCCCGTAAAAATGCTTTTTCCCAGATCTGTTGATTGTTTATTTAACACATTAGGATTTGTAATAAGCCTTGATAAGTTATTCACAAACAAATTCATTAGCCAAACACATCATATTGCAGATCTCAGCTCATTTCAACATTTAAGCCGTGCTGAAATGACCCAGGACTTACGACGAGGACGTGGCTGAAAGGCGAGTCCCACCTCCTCTACCCGACCCAACTGACTTACCACAGTATATTGTATTTACAATATTTACAGTCACTTTTTACTTTGTACTATCCATATGTTCGTCGCAGGCAAAAGGTTATTTACATAGAAGCCCCTTTGAATTCTGACTTTGAATTCAATGTGGGCATCAGCTGCCGTGATTTTAGAGTAGCTCTAATATAATCATCTCGATTAATCAACGGCAGTAGCTGCGTGGTAACTTCCGACTTGGGTGGGATCTCGAATGTCAAGCATGAGTGGGCGCGGTTAGCGCTCGGGTGGGTGACTGTTCGGGATTCTCGCTTAGTTGTGTTTTCACCATGTTTAATTACTGTCGAGCGGGAGGATGACGCCGAGGATCGGTGTAGGCCTACATCTAAACTCGTCTGTCGATAATCGACTGCGCTCAGTAGTTTTAGTTTCCTGCAGTTTTCCTCTCCTCTGACCAAATGCGATCACCTTAAATTGAAAATCCAGCTGCAGACGGTAGGGGCTTCAGAGACTAAAAATCCCACAGAATTGAGTACGTCAGGATTTGCATGGAGGCTTATTATGAGAGTTGGGGTTATTGGGGATTTCGGGAAGGGATTTGAGTTGAAGGGTTAAATGTCTGACCATCTCCTGTGGAAGGGGGGAATATAGATATATAAAAACCCGAAAAGGGTATACATGAAGTGATATATCTAATCTAATCTATACTCATCTCGATTCTTATGACCGCCTACTTTTCCTACTGCCCCTGTAACCAGTTTTACACACCTCTCAACTGACTGGGTGAGGAATATGTAAGAGACTTCAGAAAACCTTCAATAAATTTTAGTTCAAACGATTATATCGAACTTATTGATTGGTCAATCTGTAAGTTAACACCGCGGCCACGACTGTCCAATACGCCAATTAAAGATATTGCTTCTTTATTGAAAGACAAAGCTCTACCATAGTTTAACCACCATAAATTCCCATGCCACACACAGTCAGTTGAGAGGTGTGTAAAACTAGTTACAGAGGCAGCACGAAAAGTGTGCGGTCATGAAAATCGAGATGGTAATATTAGAGCTACTTTAAAATCAAAGCAGCTGATAACCACATTTGATTCAGAGTCAGAATAGTAACTGTAAATATTGTAAATGCGATTTAACCTGGTTGTTTGGTTAGTTGGCTGGTTGTTTGGGTCGGGTGGAGGAGGTGGGACTCGCCTAGCAGCCACGTCCTCGCCTTGAGTCCAGGGTCATTTGAGCATGGATTGGATGTTGAAATGAGCTGAGAGCTGCAATATGATGTGTTTGGCTAATTAATTTGTTTTTAAATCACTTTTTGAGTCTTATTACAAATCCTAAAGTGGTAAATAAACAACTTTACAACTTAATTATGGGTCATTCCATGCAAAATTTACATTCGAAATTTTTTATGGCGCGAAATTTTTTTTTTTTTTAATATTCTTTGATGAAAAATAAAAGACACGTATTTTTTTATTTCATCATGATATGAATATTTTTGACTTTATGTATTTTAAAACTTTTGAAGATTTGAGAAAGTTA
>WSXT02155458.1:0-10177 GCA_011762715.2 Neuroterus valhalla | reverse complement strand
CTTGTGACTGGTCATGAACATGATGTAGGTTACGCACCTTTCACTTTTCCCAAGTATTGGGGGTACCCCTGTAAATCTTCATGAATATGATGTAGGTCACACACCTTCCCATCCTCCCGAAGATTGGAGAGGGGGAGCTTGTGATTGGTCATGAAAATGATGTAGGTTACGCACCTTCCACTTTTCCCAAGTATTGGGGGGTAACCCTGTGACTGGTCATGAAAATTATGTAAGTCACACATCTTCCCATGCTCCTAAGGATCGCAGAGAGAGACTTGTGACTGGTCATGAACATGATGTAGGTTACGCGCCTTCCATTTTTTTCTCAATTATTGGGGGGTATCCATGTGACTGGTCATGAAAATGATGTAGGTGACACACCTTCCTATGCTTCCAAGGATTGGAGAAGGAGGCTTGTGACTGGGTATGAACATGATATAGGTTACGCACCTTCCACTTTTCCCAAGTATTGGGGGGTATCCCTGTGAATGGTTATGGAAATTATGTGGATCACACATCTTGCCATGCTCCTTAGGATCGACAAGGGGGGAGGGGAGCTTGGGATTGGTCATGAAAATGATGTAGGTTACGCACCTTCCACTTTTCCCAAGTATTGAGGGGTAACCCTCTGAATGGTCATTCAGAATTGAAGAATGGGGGGCTTGTGACTGGTCATGAACATGATGTAGGTCACGCACCTTCATTTTTTCCCAAATTAGGGGGTACCCCTGTGACTGGTCATGAAAATTATGTAGGTCAGAAACCTTCCCATGCTCTCAAGGATTGGAGGGGGAGGCTTGTGACTGGGTATGAACATGATATAGGTTACGCACCTTCCACTTCTCCCAAGTATTGGGGGGTATCCCTGTGAATGGTTATGGAAATCATGTGGATCACACATCTTTCCATGCTCCTTAGGATCGGAAAGGGGGGAGGGGAGCTTGGGATTGGTCATGAAAATGATGTAGGTTACGCACCTTCCACTTTTCCCAAGTATTGAGGGGTACCTCTCTGAATGGTCATGAACATGATGTAGGTCACACACCTTACCATGCTCTCAAAGATTGAAGAATGGGGGGCTTGTGACTGGTCATGAACATGATGTAGGTCAAGCACCTTCCTTTTTCCCAAATTAGGGGGGTACCCCTGTGACTGGTCATGAAAATTATGTAGGTCAGAAACCTTCCCATGCTCTCAAGGATTGGAGAGGGAGGCTTTTGACTGGGCATGAACGTGATATAGGTTACGCAACTTCCACTTATCCCAGGTATTGGGGGGGGGGATCCCTGTGACTGGTTATGAAAATTATGTAGGTCACACATCTTCCCATGCTCCTAAGGATCGGAGAGGGGGAGGGGAGCTTGTGATTGGTCATGAAAATGATGTAGGTTACGCACCTCCCACTTTTCCCAAGTATTGAGGGGCGCCCTTGTGACTGGTCATGAACATGATCTAGGTCACTCACCTTTTCCTTTTTCCAGGTACCGGGTTCAACAATTATAAATCTTATTTGTAATCCATAGTGATGTTTCGTGTAAAAATCGCTTGCTTAACAAAATTGTTCGGAAGTTGTGAATCCTCTTTAGAATATAACTGAAAAAAAATTGGAAATGTGAATTTCTGGCAAATAACACTATTGTCATCGAAACCTGATAAATGATTCTGAATTTTGTTCCAGTTATAAAATCATTTTTGTTTGAAAATACCAATTTTCGACGCAAAACTCCAACGTTACCTAAAATTGTGAAAAAATTGTGACTCTTCTTTGGAACAACATATTCTCTTTAAACATCGTTAACGTAACCACAAACTGTTTGATATTTCGACAATCCAAACTTTTTTTCGCGCAGGTGATACTTGCCACAGGTTAGACTTTCCGCAGATGAGACTTGCAACCTGTGACTCGATATGGACTCTTCCAGGACTCAATTTTTTTTTTATTTCAACAACGAATATATCTCCTTATATGTAAGAGATTGGCCAAAAATGGATGTCATTTTGAAGTTTTGAGTACCTCGTATAATGCACCCCAGTACGACATGAATATTGTGGAATGATACCCATTTTTATAATTTTTTTTGCGAGTCACGCCGTATTTGTTATTAAATATAACAAAAACATTCCCAGTAGGACGTTCCTAAAACGTTTCAGCTACGCATTAATGAAACGTTTTAGTGGAACGTTTCCAAGGACCGAAATTAATCACGTTCCGTGCTTTCAAGGCAGTCTTAAAATTTTCAGGTTGAAAGAACAGTTTCGCCCTACCCTATGAAAGGAACTTCGAAGAAAATTCATAATAAGTCCTATAGAGGTTCGTCAGTTGGTCTTGGGATCTGAGGCATAAGCTTCGGACCCACTCCGTCTTCTCGAGGGTTCGATTCCCGCCTCACACTCTGGGTTTATTGGTGAGGTGTTATGTTGAGACTCTCCAACTCGTGAAAGAGATAGAGTACAAAACAAATATTCTAAAAAAGTCTTATGGGACGTATAATATAAACGCAGAAACTCATAACGTCCGTTCACATCCTTATGTTTGATAATTCGAATTGTCAGCAACAAATTTTTAGGTGTAAAACGCTAACGTTACATAACCTTAAATTGTACGAAATCATGCATTTCCTGCGAAATCCGATGATTTTTATTTAAAAATGGCAATATCTCATAAAGGAACACCCAAAACTTGAAATACGTATATCGTTGAGAATGTTTTTATCGTTCAATCTAATATTTTTTTTTTCAATACCCATTTCTGGTTTAAAATGCTTACGTAACCTGGAACTGTTGAAAATGGGGTATCTTGATTTTGAGTTTTCTTTAAAACTTTATGATTTTATATTGGAATTAGATCTTTCAAAACTTCAAATTCAACCCTGCAAAACTGTTGAGAAAGCACAAATATTTCTCGATTAGAAAAAGGTTCTTCATGATTTTTCTTATACAGAGGGATTATTTCTAGGTTCAGTTTCAAAATTTCAAATTGAAGATATAAAAACAACTCCAAATTATGAAAAGCCAATCAGGTTTTCAATAACAATAGTTTCGAGACATATGGTTACGCTAACCTAAAAGAATAAGATTTGCAACTAATTTGTTCCTTAACTTTTGTGACTTTCTGCGGTTATATCACTCACAGACTAGGTCATTTGTGGTTATAAAAATGAACATATCAGCAAACCTTTTCAACTAAATTTTAGTCTTGAATTCCCCTCGTTTCATAGTCCACCCTCACTGCTGAAAATCACATGATCGCAGAGCGAACCTAGCATTTTATACGTAAGATCTATAGAGTCTAGGCAATAACATTTAACGATAATACTAGGGTTCTTCGCACGGGCCCTGCGGCTCTGTATACTTCGAATGACTTATGTCAGGCTCTACGACGCTCTTCATAGAGGAAACACGTTTTTATTTATTATTTCATTTCTTCGGGTTTGGAATTTTTTTCAATTCAGAAACATGGAAATAGGATAAGAACACTATGTATCAGAGTCATTTTACAGTAGAGCCATCGCAGATAGTGGATTAAAATTGGAATTACTCACAGAATCATGGAAACCAGAAAAATCTTATGATTTCAAAAAGGACGTAGCTGAAAGTCAATGTCGACCTTTTCTTCATGAATGGTTGACGTCGTATTCATCATGGTTATGTTACTCTTGAGTCCAAAAAGGAGCATTTTGCATTACTAGACCATGCACAAATAATAGAAAGTTTCATGAGTTATCAGCGTAGGGTCAGGGTGGCATCATAAAGCAATCGAAAAAGCTGATAATTTTTAAAAGTGTTCAGTCATCGAAACTATTCTATTTTGCGCAACATATACGATTTACCTTTGGGTGGAATAACCAACAGTAATGCAGTATTCGAAGATCTTCTACATTTTAGAGTAAGATCTGGTGATGAAGTCTTGAAGAATCTTTTTCCTAATGCACCTAAAAACGCTTCCTATTTGTCCCATAGGATTCAAAATGAATTGATTGACCAGCAACCACTTGCTTCGTTAAAAGATCTTTCAGTACGCTTCGACGTGTTAAAACATGGCTACGCAGTACAATGTCCGACGACCGTCTCAATGGATTGTGCTTGCTTTTGGTACATAGAGAACAAGTAAAGCTCAGTGGAAATACTTTCACCGATGCTGTAATTAATGGATTCGCTTTAAGGCCAAGGCACAAGGCTTTTTAATTCTGTCTACGAGATAAATTGATATTCAGCAATACAGCAAGAATGTAACTTTTCTAGAATACTGATGTACTACAAAATTTTGATTAGATTTTTCGTGTAGTTTAATGTTTGGCATTGAATATCTTCAACCGTTGGAGATATTTAATTCATCGTCAAATCATAGGGATTTTCCTGAGTAAAATTCCAAATGAAACAAATGTAAGGCAGAAGCAAACATAATTCCGACGTTTGATGCAGTATACTGATCTCAATTCTATGTACGTCGTAGATGAACAATTATTTTAATATACTTGACTTGCCTCTAGTGGTCGAAAACTCTGCCATCGATTTTTCACGTTTTTGTCTTTTTGTTGTCGTCGTCGTTGTCGTCTGTATACAGCATAACTCTCGAGAGACTAATCATATTGAATTGCCCTTTGGCATACATTTTGGAGGACAAAAACATAAGGTCAATTCGGATTACCAGGCTTTTGGACCAACCGTTATGGTTTTACCTTCAGAAATAAAATACTCAAAAATGAAAAATTCCGTTTTTTGATCAACCTTTAGTGGATACTGAAAAAAGTTATTGAACAAAAATTGTTCACCCAAAAAAGTTCTACGAATTTCCTCATAATCATTTTCCAATAGGATACGTAGTTTTTGTTCTATTTGCAAAAATAGTATAGAAATAAAAATCTATTTTGTAGCCGAACGGTACGAGAGAGGAATAAAATGTTCCGCAATAAAATTGTTCACTTTAGAAAGATCTTCAAATTTTGCTGCAACTATCTTTTGATAGTACACGTTGTTTTTGGTAATTGAGAAAAATAAAATTCAAAATATTCAAATGCATTTTGTGTTCAAACTGTACGAGATACGAAAAAATGGGTGAGAACAAAATTGTTAATTTCGGAAAGATCTACAAATTTTTGTAGATGATGTAAAATGTCTTGGATCGCTTCCACGAATCCCTCTGTTTCCGGAAACAGGATACCCTTTTTTAGCCTAATATTAGATGCCTCTTTATCCACTTCAGATTTATTTACGGTTTCGGGATGCTCGCCGTAGATAGCTTTTTGTCTCCATTGCGTATCTAATTCCTCTCTAGTTTCTGCCCTGATATTCAAGGCTCCCGCTGAAGACAAATTCAAGGGCGTGTAATCGAGATTTGCTCCACAGATGGTATCGTAGAACACAACATCTCGTTTGCTGATGAAATTATCTCGCGACTGAGGAACTCGCGATCCACAAAACTGCTTGAGTTTACAACGCCCTTACATGTCACGGCAACACTATCTTTTCGATCACCGAACTACTGTGATGCACCCGGTGCTAAGTCATTTCAACGTGAATAGTTTTATTTATCCTATCAAAGTCGGTATTTCACCATTTTATAAGTCCAAAAGATTAAGTGAGAACAGGAATAGCATAAGTGTTAATATCCCTGATTTTGTTAGCAGAGTTGAAAGAACTTCTCAGAACCAATCTTGGTCTTACAGTGGAAAGAGTCATTAGGCTCTCCTTAACTATCGTATGCTGAATACTCTGGGTCTCAAGAATACCAAGATGTTTGTATGACTCACTCTCAACCGTTGCCACTACATGGTCCTGATTCTTGTTCTCAAATTCTCCGTTTCATGATTTTCCTCGGATGAAATTCACTGTTCTGCATTCATCTAGTCCAAACTCCATGTGGATGTAGTTTGAAAACTGTCTAGTAACATTTACAGAAGATGGGTCGGTATATGACCATCCTCATCATCACGTACTTTAAATCCATTAGACATGCTATTAAGTGTTTGACTCAACGGATTAATTGCTAAACAGAACCATTATGCCCCCTTGAAAGATACCCGTCATAATGCGAATTCGTCTAGTTGTTCTTGCATGTCCATGATCAAAGTACTTGATTCTTATTTCCTAAAGTATCATCGCACGACTTAGGAGATCAATGATGCGTGGGCAGATCTTGTAAATTTTTAAAACTTAAACAAAATAGTCGTGTGGTGGTCGTGCAAGTTTCTTGGATCTTTCCTAGCTTGCGACATGGGAACAGTATCAACGGTTACTAGATCTTTACTGCCCCGCAAATTTGTGCAAAATCCTTTGTTCTTTGGTAAGGTTTTTATGCTCGTCGCAATTATGGTAAACCTTCTCTGCAATGACAGCTGTGAGGCACTTATAAAGCTCTAGGAGACAGGTTAAGGTGCCCTATCAGTGAATTCAGATCTCTTGTGATAAACATCTTTGGCAGAGAATGCTTTTCCGTTGGTTCTTCATTCCTGAAATCCAATAAAGCTCAAATGAAATTCCTTCAGAGTGCTGTGATTTTTCCGGGATTTCGCTGTTTAAATCAACGTGAATGTTGATATCCGGATAAAGTTTGAGTGGATCAAGCACTTGTTCTTCATCATCCCTAACACTCATGCCCTCAGCTACGATTACCTGTTTCCGCCATGAAGGTGGAGATTGCCGCATAAGGTATATCTTCGACATTATCTGGTTCACATAAATGATCCCCTAAGAGCTTCTTCAAGCAGCAGTGACCAGTAAGTGTTTCTACCACTACTTTCATCTGCTTTCTCTTCATGTTCAGGAGCTCCTTTGCCTTTCCTAGGCATGGTTTCTTATTTACTTTCTAGAGTGTATCATCTCTTTCATCATACTCCAATATCTCACGTGCTCTTCCAGGAGCTCAATGGCATGCTTACCCGATGTACGCAAGATACCGCATTAAGGTTCAGGTCCCTTATAGGATTTCATAGTCTCGATTTTCGAAAGCATGTCAGCTCTCCCATTTTTTTTAATGTTCTCACGTCGTGGAACCCAGATCAAATTGACCCAGTTCCTTCCTCAGACTTCAAGAAGTTCTTGAAGGCAGCTCCGAACTAGTCTGGATGTGACCTTTAGGCAGGCCTTGATGGCCACAATATAAAATTGAAATATTGCAGAAAATTCGCCCAGTGCAATTGTTATCTTAGCACTGGATGGCCCTTCAAATATTTCAGCTCTAGATCTCAGGGAGTCTTTAGCAGTCTCTGTACTAGACAAGTTATGCCTCTTTGAATATTATATTCTCCCTTTGTTCATCATGTCATTTCTTCCTTTTTGAGAAAATCATCTTGTCATGCGGCTCAGTATATTTGACATTACTTATATTTTTCCGTAGAGAGTCCGTGCGCTCCCACTGCACTCCTCTGCCTTATCAGATTGTGCAGCGGTGGTATACCTTAGATGGATTATAGTGCCGCTATTGGAGTTGTTCTCATTGATCCGGCGATTGCCATACAACAAACTCTTTGAAGGCTTTCCAGATGATTCCTGGAACTCGTCAAACTAGTTCTGGGTACCCAGAAAAATAAGGTACAAGTTATAATTGGTCTAATTATTGCCGTATGAAACCAATAAACTACCTTGATTAAAAGACCTCAGGTCTTTCCAAATGCACTTCTGCAGGCTCAAAACACTGCTCTGGCCTTTTCAACTACCGCATCAACATTTAGTTTCCAGGTTAGTTAAGGGTAAAAAATAACGGCCAAGTATTTAGCTGATGTGTAGAAGTCGACCTTCCAGTAATAGAACTTACGTTTCTTGGGATCAGGCAGCTTCCTGCATCTTGTACATACCATGAGTTCGAAGATGTCCGGGTAAACGGATAGACTACGGTCGGTGCCCTTTTTCTTCACTATATTGAGAACGCACTGCATGAGATCAGTCAAGAGGCCCTTATATTTCTCTGTTAATACTATAAGAAGGCTATCTACATAAAATTGTGTATAGAAACCTGATTCATTTAATTCACATATGAAATCAACGATGACAAGTGCCCACAAGGTAGAGGATAAAACTCCTCCCTGTGGGCATCCTCTTCTTATCTTTGCTTCAACGTTATATCCGTGCAGCGACGATTAAACAACCCTGTCACATAGCATGGATGGTATCCAACTTTTAACAGAGGTACCTATACCATGCTCTCCTGCAGAATTGAACATTGAACGATCGCATATTTTAGATAGGGCTTTGGATACACCGGTCCGATTTTTGAAGACGGCGAGACTGTTCCAAATGTCTCGGGTATAAACACTTTTGATAAAAAAATTCCTACTCCTCGCAAACGTTCCGGCGCCCATAGTTAAACTTCTCTTATTTATAAGTCATGACCACGCGTTGGTCATTATTATCGAAAAAAATGTTTTCCAAAATTTAAACGTTTGGGAGCTGCTGTCATAACACCCTCCAGATGTCTTCAATTCCTAACAAATATGGTTATTTATTATTTTTGAAATTTCATAAATCACTCTTAGTGGAAGAACAAATTATGATGTTTGCCTTCATGTTGAATAATCGAGATATTTACACAAATATGTTTCTAGAATATAATAGAATTTTATTCCTTCATACACACATCCTGATTCAATTTTTACATGTTTCTTGTTTAACATGATTTTTGGATCTCTAAGACCTTTTTTTTTTATTAATAAATATTGTCTTGAATAATTCGATGTACTCTAGTCGAAACACCCAAGAAAAATATATATCTAACATTTGAAGTATAGAAAAGGTGGAGAGGAGTTTTTGGCAGCAAAGATCCATTAGTGATTAAAACAAAGTTTGCCCGTTATATGTTCACATTTAGTGTTCGACGTCTTTTCGACCTCTGAAATAATGAATAATATTGATTATTCTCTTAAATAATTAGAGCACATTTAAAAACAAGGTGTTGAATTTGGATTCCAAAAAGAATCAAATCGTGCAGAATGAGAATATCAATTTTCATCGATAGGAAGATGTGAATGCTGTAATTTCTAATGTGTGGTTAAAGGCCAGCCAATGAGGCTTTTCGAAGAAAAAGTTGCTTGCGTGAAGTTCTCATAGCGATAAAAACTTCCTTGTAGGTGCCAAAAACAGTATTCTGTAGTTAAAAAACCCTCTTCTTTGCTCTCCTCCCCCTGGTGATGAATGTGTGATTTTGTTGAACCCCTCCCGCCCTGTTCATGTGGACTCTCTTCTTATTGTATAAAAATGTGGAAGATTTTGGTATTTGAAAGGTACGAAGCTAATAAGAGCGGTGAATTGACTGGAAATTCGATTTTCTTGAAAACATTAGTTTGAGGATACAAAGTAGAAAGAACAAAGAAAACTTGGTGTACGATCCCTGTACCGGCACCAATAGACACACACACACACTCACACACAAACTTGTATTATTCAAAAGAATAGTGTGCTGAATATTGGCATCAAACTAATGACCTCAAAAAGGATCGCTCAGTTAACCCCAAGCCAAGCTAGGAATGCTGCCGGATGGCATAGTGGCTGAGGCTCACGTTGCGTTGCTCTGTAAAGAGGTCTGCGTCTTCCACTGTGCCATGCGGTATGCCTGACTCTCGAAAGGTATAGTTTCACAACAAACTTATGGGAAATGTTAATCTGAGCTTTATAAAATTATTCTTAACGAAGGAAAATATTTATGTAAGCAACTCACTTATTCCACATTTGGTTTTGACACAATGTAGGTCTGTTGGAGTATATGAGCAACCATCATCAGCGCAGTAGAGTGTTTTCTCTTTCTTTTTCAGAAAATACAATTTGGTTCATTTATCCACATATTTCTGCGTTGTAAAGAGGCAAAAAGACAGAAAGCGAACATTTCTTTATACTCACAAAAAAGCAGCCTCTCATGCACGATAATTGGTGACTGTCAAGCTTACTCTTATAGCCGCAATCGTTATCACGAAGAAGAGGATATCATGTTAGGGTAGAAGTGTATGTTAGCATAAATATTATAGATGGCGATCTTTCCATAAATTCATTTTTCTAATTAGGCTTACGTGAGCAAACAAGTTAACGTTATTTCCAAGAGGAATCGAAATGCTTATGAAATAAGCAATCAGGTACGCGAAAAGGCCTATGTAAGTACTTGTTAGGACTAATTATGGAAAATATAAGTTATTAACTCACCGGACAAACAGTAGCTATTCCAGGAGGGTATACCAATAAAAGTGCAATTGCT
>WSXT02155436.1:0-10178 GCA_011762715.2 Neuroterus valhalla | reverse complement strand
ACGGAGACTTTGATGTATAATTATAATAATTGAAGAGTATTGGAAAAGACGCGGGTAAAAGGAGAAAAATATTTTATATATATATATATATAGATATGGGCGGCTTTCATAACATCTTCCCTTTTTAAATTACAGCCTTATGAGATTAATAAAGATTTTATAGCGTAGTGATGTTTCTGATAGACTCAAAATCATAAACTAATTAAATAATACGGAATTGGGATCTTCGTTATCCAGCTGTTTTATATGCCTCAATACGTCTTTCTTTGTAATTACTCCTAGCAGGCGTCTGGAAGAGAAATTAAATGATTAGATAAATATTGAAGCATTATGCAGAATTTGTATAGTTTTGCCTGATCGTACCCATTATGCGTAACAAGTGTCTGTCTTAATCCCAATTTTCTAAACATATCCACGACAGCCTCCATGGGAGTCTGATCCGTAATAGTGATGGGTGCCATGTCAAGAATCTTTTTCAATTTTAAGGGTGGCGGCATTCCGTGAGTTTGGATGTTGTTACCACTGGTAAAAACAACAAGAGATTGTCGCGTTATGCCTTCCATCATACGCTTTGCATTAGCAATAGCCAAATTCAGATCTCTTCTCAAAACGAAACCAACTAAATACTGCGACTCTTTAGAAACTATCACAGGGAAACCATTGTGTTCCGTTTCCTTAAGTAACGTTTCCACGTCCTCAACTGTCATCGAGTCTTGTGTAAGTACATGCAGCGCTTCATTACGCCTGTAAAAACATTTCATATAATAGGTGTTGTCTTTTTTGAATTCTCAAATGATTTACAATACAAAACGTAATGTAAACATATAATCGATGTATTGTAAAATGAAACCACAATATTTGTAAAGTAATTCTCTGAAATTAGAATACAGCAGGGATATGCCACGACACTCATTGTATCCTATTCGCTCCGTGGATAAGACTGTAGCAATGCCAGTGACGGTTTTCGGAACTTCCGGCTTGCCAAATGCATAGGCAATCATAGTGAAAAAAGTGTAAACAGTTATTTGAAAAAAAAAATCATGAGTATTCCAAATCGAAGTAAGTTACTCTAGCAAGATATGATTAAAATGATTGATTATACATGAAATACATGGACAAGTTGTGTTACTAAAGATTTTTTTTACGATAATCATTGTGTACAACATAACCTCCAATTTTCAGAACCACTGGCACTGTCTGACATTACACAAATCTGAAGTTGGCTTTTTGCATAAGAGAATTCATTCAAAAATATGATTATCGAGACAACGAAAAGAAGAAAAATTGAATCGCGAATAAAAAGTAAGCGCGCATAGTGGTTGCTAAGGGTGATAACATTTTTGAATGATTTGTTTTATGGAAACAGCCAACTTCAGATTTGTGGGACATTTGTCTCTGGGAGTTTTGTCCACTATCCGTAGGTTATAACTTTTAAATCACAATTTACTTGAATAGAAAAGATAGAAATTAGTCTTACAATCACCGGAGAAAGAAGACTTATCGAACAAATAACCTACGCTCGAATAGTTTTGAAAAACAAGTTATAGTAATAAATAAATGGATAAAGTCTCATTTATCCCTATGCAAAAAATGTAACTGGCGATCCGGAAGTTATAGATTCGCCATAGGAGGCGCTACCTGTAAGATGTGCACGGAGCGAATAGATAGTTGGTTCCCAACTTGACTCAGCGGGCAAAATGTGAAACTGTGGCGCTGTTTGAATTTCGGAAAATTTTTCATTTGAATTTGCGATAGAACAACAGTGTCAAATCAACAAAAATGGCCACGTCAGTAGTACATAGTTTGACATTTTATTGGATTTAATCACGTGACCAGGAAGCTCCTTGACTCAACCCAGAAAATTAAGAGTTTCAACGTAAAAGTACGAATTATCTTGTTACAAATTAAAAAGAGATTTTATCATTCCATTGAAAGAATGTACAATCCTTTAGTCTGATTCTAAAACTTTTTGAATACATCTATACTTTACAAGAGACAGAATGTTAATTTTTTCCATTTTAAGAAAAACCTTTTGCAAATTATTGGCTCTGTGAATTTTTTGAGCTAACTCAAGTTTGATAATCGAATTGATCATAGCTCTAGCATACGAAAGGATTGTCTTCTCAATTTTTTCAGAAAAATGTATTCATCGCGTCTTATTTGCATTCTTCTGATCTATATGACTTGGGACAGGGAATTTAAAAAAAGTGATTATTGTTTTTATTTAAGGGCAGGGAGTTTCAGGAAAGAAATATAATTCCACGTGGAACATGAAATTTTTCACGTGGAACGGGAACATTTTAAAATGCTTATAATTCGAATTTCGAAGAAAGGAATTTTGAAAACTCGCTCTTATAATTAAAAATTCGTCACAATTTGAAAGTCCTTTCTTCTTTTTTTCCAATGAAGAAATTTCTTCGAGCAGTTTTCAGAGTAGAAATAGTATTTCATCCTTTTTTAGTTGAAAAATCAACTTCTAGGTTAAACGTTAATTAAATTTGATGGAAATTGAATTTTTTGGTTGAGGGTGCACTATTATAATGCTACATTTATCTCTGGTTGAAAATGTGACTATTTCGTTGAAAATAAATTCATTTTTTTTTTGTGAGAATTCGAGTATTCATTTGAACATCGATTTGAAAAAAAAATTTAACTATTTCTTTGAGAATTTATATATTTTGAGGAAGATACGTCCATTTTGAGTGAAAAATTAATATTTTATGCTTAAAAATTCAACAATTTTGATGCAAATTTGTCATTTTGAATTGAAAGTTGAATTGTTTTGTTGAAAATTCACAAATTTTATTAAGAAACCTATTTTTTGGTAGAAATTTTTTTTTCTTTGAAAGTTAATTCTCTTGTTCAAAAATTCTTCTTTACGGTTAACAATTCAAGTTATACAGTTAAATATTATTCATTTCAGTCGAAAAGACACCTTGTTGGAAACACTTATGTTTGGTTAAAACATTAATTTTTCAAATAAAATTGTTACCTTTCCATTTCTGGTTGAAGATTATTATTTTTATATTTCAAAATTCAACCATTTTGTTGAAGAATTGTATTTTATGGTTAAAAATTAATATCTAGTCAAAATTTTAACTATCTCAGTTGAAAATTCATCTTTCTGATTTGATATTTACCTACTCAGATTGAAAATTCATCATTTTGTTCAAAAATGTAACCAATTTTTTGAAAGTTAGTTTTTTCTTTTGTTGAAAGTTATTTTTTTTTGTTACAAGCAATTTTTTAAACTGAAAATTTAACTCATTCAAATTGGAAATTTTATAGTTGTAGTTTTGAATTCATTTGTTTGGTTGAACCTCAATTTTTTCCAGTATTCAAATTTTTGTTTCTGTTTGAAAATTCAACTCTTCCAGTTGAAGATTCCTTATTTTAGTTAAAAACTCTCTTGTTTGGTTTGAAATAGGATTTTTCAAACTGAAAAAGTTACTGCTCCA
The DNA here is from genome assembly GCA_011762715.2 of Neuroterus valhalla. NCBI lineage: Eukaryota > Metazoa > Arthropoda > Insecta > Hymenoptera > Cynipidae > Neuroterus > Neuroterus valhalla. The sequence goes on along the minus strand of WSXT02155436.1, from coordinate 6,720 downwards.
TTCTTGGTTGGAAAAAATTATTTTTCCAGTTCAAGATTCAATTATTTTGTTGAACATTATATTTTTTGGTGGAAAATTAATCTTCTCGTTTGAATATTTACATCCTTGGTTAAAAATTGAAATGCTCCAGTGAATTTTTTATTATTTTAGTTGGAAATTCATTTTCTTGGTTTGAAATTTAACTGTCCCAGTTGAAGTTTCATAATGCTGTTTGGAAATACATCGCTTTGGCTGAGAAATCGCTATCTGCTTGGAAATCAGTTTTTTTGTTATCGGTGATTGATTTTTGTCAAATGTCAGTTGAATTGCTATAATTTTTGTGAAGAAATGATATGCTTCCGTATAAAATTGAGTATTCTTTTCAAAATTAATTAATCTTGCCATGTTTGATCTGTTATGTTAAAGAATGTTTAGAATGAACGTCATGAATTGAAATAAGTCTCCGCGTTTTGCGACAAACATGAATATCTCACTTTTAGTTTCACCTCGAAAAAAAACAAGGATGAGGAAGAAATTTTTTTTTTTCACCGTTCCAAAAAATTGTGTGCCTTTGTGGCAAAAAGTAAAAAATTGGGGAAATTTCGAAGTAAAACAGTTAATAAATTCTAGTAAAATTAGCAGAAATCGTTCGATTTTTATTTGATATTCAAATCAACAATTGGGCGAAAGTCGATCAGCGCCGCAGTTTCACATTTCTTCCGCAGAGACAAATTGGAAACTATAATCATAATAGTCGTGACAGCCTCCTGGAATATAGGTATTGCAAACTTGAACAAACATCATGTGTTATAAAATTACATTAAATTTTGGCAATTGACTTCCATTTCTGTATTCGAAGTTCACAACAGAAATTGTTTACAACTAGGGCGGAAGAAAGTCCTAATTTTGTAATAAATAATAATTATTATTATTATACCATTAGGCCAAATCCCTTTCAGGGTAAGCTAATTCAATCCTTCAATAAAAATACTTACTTGGGTTGCATAACATCAGCAGCCAGAGTCGTATGCTGGAATTCATCTTTGCTATCCAAAAATGGATAACCATTCAGTCCAATATGAGCGTCATAAATGCCTTGTTTGCCTAGAGCATCGCCCACCCACTTGCTTGCCATGGCAGCCGCCATCAGAGGAACAATGTACCTAACACCTCCCGTCAATTCAAACATGACAACAACTAATGAAACTGTCATTCTTGTCACTCCCCCTAAACAAGCTGCGGCTCCAACCATTGCGTACAATCCTGGAGTGATGCAATTTACTCCAGTAGAGCACTCTTCACTAAACATCCAAATATGTGGATAGTTATAGGCAAGCTGCTCCATGCCAATGCCGACAATACGTCCGATGATGGCGCCGAAGCAGAGGGAGGGAATAAATAGACCGCAGGGTACTTTCATACCAAACGTAAATATTGTTAAGACAAACTTCAGGATCAGTGCTATAAACAAGAGCCATACTGCTTTATAAACTCCTGTATCGGCTGCTGCAATTTCAATCGCCGAATTCACTGATGTAAAATTGCGGTTGTAGTCACTGTTGAATAAAATTATTTGAAATAATTTGAAACTGATTAAAAAGAGAGAAAAGTTTGAAGGAAATAGAACTGAAAACTAACCATAGAATATCAGCGTTGGAAACACCGCATTGTCTAAACAGCAAGTAAATCAACTGACTCGTACTCATCCTTGTATAAGGATTGGGATAGGCAATAACTGCAGTAATGACAGTCACAGCCAAAACTTCAGTAACTGGGTATTGGCCCAGTTTTGAAGTTTTGCGGTATCGGCACCAATACAGATTTGCTCTGATAAACAGCGAACCAATTACTCCCTGGAATTACCATTAATGGTTCATTTCCACTTTATATTTTTAACAGCTTGAGTTTTCGTTTGATTTCACAACTCACCCCCATTATTCCAAGCATTACGAAAGGAATGAGCTCAAAGAAGATCCATGGTTTGTTGTATTCAACGTAGAACAATACGGAATGTTCATTTCCAAAGGGGTTGATCGAGCGCAATACGAAGGCAGCAATCAGGGCACAGAAAAAGGATCGCCATAGTGTTTTCAAAGGAAAGTAGTAACTGACCTGAAATAAAAAAAAAACGTTATATACTGTTGTCTATCTGAATTCTAGGAATCAAGATTGTGGCTCAATATCCTTACCTCTTCTAAACTAAATAAAACACCACCAATGGGAGCTCCAAAAGCTACAGAGACACCAGCGGCTGCAGCGGCTGATAAAATTTCCCTTTTCTTGGCTTCGTTTCTACCATATTTGGGAAACAGATACGAAAAGATGTTGCCTATACAACATGCTATATGCACCATTGGGCCTTCCTTTCCCAAATTCAAACCCGCCGAGACAGAGAGAATAAGACCTACGGATTTTATAATGAGAGTCCATTTCCCCAAATATCCTCGAATGATGAACCCACTAAGAATGGTTTTTATCTGAAAGAAGCAAACGCTTAAAAAATTGGTTATAAGAATCAGGGTGGCGATTAGACAAACAATTTTAAATTCCCGGTTCTTCCCGGTCAAGTTTTTCAATTTTCACGGTCAACTAAAATTAACACATTCATATTTTTAGCAAAATTAAAACATTTATCTCGATTCGTGACATTCATTCTAAACACCCTTTAACAAAACAAATTAAGAATTGCAAAATAAAATAATTTTGGTAAAAATACTCAAATGTTCCACAAAAAAATATTATTTTTTTTACAAAAGTTGGAACAGTTAAACTTACAATAGGAAAAATCAATCTGCGATAACAAACAAAGATGGATTTCTAACAAAATAATTGATTCTTCAACCAAATTGATGAATTTTCAAATAACATTATTAATCTTCCACTGGAATAGTTTAAATTGCAAAACAAGAAGATGCATTTTCAAATGAAATGATAAATATTGGAACAGTGACATTTTTAACGTCAAAAACCCTACTTCTTATCAAACATAAGAGTTTTCAACTAAAATAAAGAATCATTATCTGAAAGAGTTAAATTTTCAAACAGATAAATTAATTTTTAGTGAAAAGATAAATTATTGCCAACCATAATTTTAATACTCGAATTTTGAATTCAACCAAACGAAAGAATTTTCAACTTAAACTATGGAATTTTCAATTGGAATAAGTTACATTTTTTGTTGAAAAAAAATTACTTATGACAGAAAAAACTCAGTTCCAAACAAATCGATTTTTAAGCAAATACTGATGAATCTTCAAATAAACTTGTAAATGTTTAACTGTAGCAGTTGGTTTTTAAATCAGAAACACGAGTTTTTACCTGAAATGATGAACCCTCCACCAGAATAGATAAAATTTTGACCAAAAATTAGTTTTCAACTAGAAAATACAATTTCTAACAAAATGGTTGAATTTTTAACTATAGAGATCATCATTTTCAACCAAAAAAAGAATAGTTACATTTTTGGCTCAAAAATTAATTTTGAACCAAACTTGAGAGTTTTCAACCAGATGAATTTTCGACCGATATGAAAAATATTCAACTGTTCAACTTGGATTGTTAATCGTAAAGAAAAATTTTTGAAAAAGAAGAGTAGCTTTCAAAGAAAAAGATGTAAAAGACCAGTAGTCTACACTTTTACATCTTTTTCTCAAATTATCTACCCTGGTCGACAAAACTACATCCATTATGAAAGAAATATTCAAATTTTCAATTAAAACAAGGAAACTAACTTTCGGAGAAAAAGATAATTTGAGACCAAAAATAAATTTTTCGACAAAAGATGTGAATTTTCAACGAACTAATTAATCAATCTATAAAGACAAATTTTCATCCGAATAGTTGAATTTTGAACTGTAAAAGATCATTTCCCACTAAGGATGAAACAGTTGAATTTCCAGTTAGAGAAATTAATTTTCAACCAAACTGATGAATTATCCGGTAAAATAATGAATCTTCAACTGTAATGAATGTATTTTATGCGGAAAATGTGAATTTTCAACCATAAAGAATAATTTTATACAATAGAGGCGAATTTTCAACAAAGGAAATAAATTCTTAAAGAAATAGTTTAATTTTTAAATTCAAAAATCAATGTTCAACTAAATACATGAATCTTCACTAAAAAGAAATGAACTAAACCAAAATGTATAAAATAATAAAACGAATAAAATGAACTAAAATGAATTGATTTTCAACAAAATATTTACATTTTCAATGAGAGGTGGATTAAAAATTAAAATAATGCACCTTCAACAAAAAAGTGTGATTCCCAACAAAAAAATTTACCTTTCAACCAAGTAGTTGATTTTTTTACTAAAACAGAATGAATTCGCAATTAACAATGTAAACAAGCTTTCTCTTATAATTTCGAAGTATTCTTCATTCGAAGTACTACTTCTACTCTAAAAACTGCTTGAAGTACTTTCTTCATTTAAAAATATGAAGAGGGGACTTTCAAATTTTGACGAATTTTAAATTAGAAGAGCAATTTTCCTAATTTCCTCTCTTCTCAATTCAAATACAAATTATTTTGAAAAGTTCCCGTTCCATGTAAAAGATTCCCTGTTCCAAGTGAAATTATGTCTTCACTAAAACTCCTTGTCCTTAAAAAAAAAACTATAAGTATTTTATGAAAGATATGATAAGACATCTTTTTAATTTATAAAAAGAAAGCAGACATTTTTCGTATTTTCACGGTAAAATTTTGAATTGACTTGGTCGAGTCAAGGATTTCCCGGTTTTTAAATTGAATTCCCGGTCATCACCCGGTTTTTTCCCGGACATTTCCCGGTTCCCAGATCAATTCGTCACCCTGCAAATTAAAAATAATACAACTAAAATTCTAACTTTGTAATTACCTCTGGAATACCAGATCCACAGGCATATGGTGCAAACATTCTTACTAAGGACGCAGATAATGAAGCGAATAAGAGGGCCCACGCGACATAAAATAAATATGAAATAATGTAGGGACCAGCTCCATCTTTCGACTGATTGAAAACTTCGGGCCAGGCTAGCCACTGGAAAAGAGAGATTTATTGAAGGAACAGTCCTGATGAATATATAAATCTAGGAATCAGTTTTATTTTACCTGTGAACAATTTTCCCCATCAAAAGTTGTCTCGTTATAACTCCAGCAGCATTGTTCCTTATTGAGCCAAAAAGCTTGGGGACAGATTCCAAATTTGAGATCTGTCATCCAGGAAGCGCCGATGTCTATGACACCAGCTGCGACACCTGTAAAAAGGCCCACGAATAAGACGCAAAGCCATCCTGACCAAGCGTCGTGGGCCCCCTTGATCAAATCCCAGATAGAGTCGTGCTTCTTTTTCAGGATGTAACGATGACGCATCCGATCTCTGGCAATATCTCTTTGCCAGTCGATCGTGTGGAAGTCATCATATTGTCCAATTCCAGGAATATCATCTGACTCGGCTGAGACTAGCAGGAGAAATAACAGGATCGAAATTAAAAATTTTGTAAATTAAAACATAGGTGAGTGAAGATTGCAGGCCTCGGACTCACTTCAGGGGTAAAAAATAGTTTAATAAATTTGACAAAATAGTGTAAAAATACTTTAGTATATTTGACAAAGTAGAGTAAAACTAGTATATTATAATTTTTACGTATTAAACTCATAAATTGGAGAAAGTAAAGAATAGAAGGAAGTGTTGTCATCATGAACAATGTTTTTATTAAATCAAAAGTTTTGAAGCATTGTCAGAAAAATATTGGCATTAATCAACTTAATCTATTAATTCGTAGGAGATCTTCCATTATTATCTTTTTCCGTATGACTTTTTCAGCAAAATTTTGAGGGTACATGAATCGCGTTAACAGACTGTGTTTGCAGCCTTTGTAAGAATCCATGTACCTCTCCGTACCAGAAAAAGAATGGATTGTTTTTTCTTTTTTCATATCTGAAAATTCTGTCTCAGCCTTTTTTGAAATGCAGTCTCTACTAGCTTTGCTTCTTTTTGTAGCTTGCTTGACTTTTTGATTGAATTCAAAGTTTTTCTCATGGTCATCCTCTTTATTTGTTTCTTGTCCAACTTTGTTGTCCAGGGTGTCTAGCGAATTCGAAAATTAAAATTTAAGGATATTTCAGGATTTTAAGGGCTGAAAATTTAATTTTTCAAGGATAAATTATCCCAAAAAATCGTACATTAATTAAATTTTGATAAATAATTTATTAATAAAATTTCAACTTTTTCTTTCTTCACATCTGCTTGCTCATGTTGCAATGCTGGTTTTCTACGTTTGTATACACCCAAAAATGCTTTAATCATTTCCTTCGTAATCGTGCAAATTCTCCACCAAAAATCCTTAGTTATATGAAAAACTGCGCTCACATTTGACACTTTTTTACTGGCAAAAATATCATACAGAAAAATATCTAGTCTGTCATTCTTCACATCAGAAGTTTTTGATTTATTTTTGACACTGTCTCTTGAAATTAATTGACCATATTTTTTTTCAACTTATGAGCATCCAGAGCATTTAGACGATTATTTTCTACTAAATCGCGTAGCATTATTATTAGTGAAAAACAAGCAGCTTCCTCCAATAATTTTGATGAAAGAGAGTATATATTTATATTCTCTAGCGTAATCAGACATTGAGACGATTTTTCGATATGCCAGTGGCGGATTTGCACATTTGCCGCCAGTAGGCTATTCAAATTTTGCCGCCCCTACCGACCTTTACAATTTGATACCCTAGTTCACAATCATATTTATT
>WSXT02155435.1:5440-24185 GCA_011762715.2 Neuroterus valhalla | reverse complement strand
ATTCGAACAAATTTCCGGGCGTTTTGCATAAAAATTTGAAAAAAAATTTTTGTAATGCATTTTTGGACCACCCTACTGTATAAAGGTCCACTAAACCTATAGATTGCAACACATTATGCATCAAGAGGAATATTATTTTAATTTGGTTTTGAATAATAGTTAATATCATTTGCAATAACTTTTATATCCAATTACGCTTTGATAATATCTGTACGTATTATGGTCTCTATAAATTCGAATCAGTTACTTTGCCTGAGGCATCAATGTAATTTTGACTATCATGAATTGTTTCATATATTTTGGTCGATGATGTTTTTTAATCAAATTGACTTATTAAAATAATAGCGCATTCAAAAATAAATCTGACTATCCTACGCAATTATTGGTGATGCTAACAAGATATTACTCTTAAGCATGAAATATCTGGGTTTTTGAAATTTAACATCTCGGATACGCAACAGCAGTATCCAAGGTATTACCAGTCTCAAAGTGTCATCTTTTAAATTATATATTTCAGATAGTCAGGATGATTATCTCAGATATTCAGAATAAGCGTCTCAGAAATTTAGAATCAGTATACTGGATATTGAGATTGAATATCTGTGGATGCTATCTAGAATAACATCCATGCAAAAATTAATCAATCAAAATCAAACTGTTAAAAATTAATAAAAGTTCTGAATAAAACACTCGAAACTCGACGCTTCTCCGTCCGTCCGTCCGTCCGCAAACACGATAACTCACAAAAAATGGACAAATTAAACCGGCCTTTGACACACTTTTTGATAAGTCCAAAAGAAAAGACTAGTTTGTTACCCAGCTATGTCGGATGGAAAATAAAAGAGAGAAAGCATTTTGAGAACTTTTTTGGAGATCTTTTTCCAAGACTCAAAAATTGAAAGTATAGTTTCTTGAAGTACGTGAAAATTGGAATAATTTTTCCTAATGATTTTTTTTTCATTAAAAACGAAATGATCAGAGTTGTGGCATTTTCAAAATTCAAAAATAAAAAAGAAAATGAGAAGTTTTAGCCAAATAACGCAGGATTGAAAATAAAAACTTAGAGAAAAAATGTTTCTTCTTCGGAGTCCTACGAGATCGTCAATACAAGTTTTCGAATTTTCTCAAAAAATTAAAAATTCCTATTTTGATCGCACAAAAAATAATGAAAAATAATCTGTGAACTCGATAAATTCCAAAAGAGTGATCATATTCGATCGCGCTTTGATTGCTATATTAAGAGACCAAAAAGACAAGTCGACTTCGTTAACCAGCTTTTTTGGATCGAAAGTAAAAGAGGGGGAGAATTTTGACAATTTTTTGGACTTCTGTTTTAAGATTCGAGAATGAAAAGTATGTTTTTTATAGAAGGTACGCAAGAATAAGAACAATGTATCCGAATGATTTTTTTTATTAAAAACAAAATTGTCGGAGTTGTGGCATTTTCAAAATTCAAGAATATGAAAGAATTTGAGAATTTTTAGCCAAATAACGCAAGATTAAAGAGAAAGTCATGCAGAAAAATGTTTCTTCTAGGGAGCCCTACAAGTTCATCAGTACATCTTTTCGAATTCCCTCAAAGAATCGAAAATTACTATTTTGGTCGCAAAAAAAAATTTGTAATAACCTGTGAACTTAATAACTTCCGAAAGAGTGATCATATTCGATCGTGCTTTGGTACCCATTTTGAAGGATCAAAAAGATAAGTCAAGTTCGTTAGCCAGCTTTTTTGGATCAAAAGTGGAAAAAGGAGAGAATTTCGAAAACATTTTTGAACTTCTTTCCGAGACTCAAAAATGAAAAGTATGGCTTCTTATAGCACGTAAAAATTAGAACAATTTATCTAAATGATTTTTTTTAATAAAAACAAAAATGTCAGAGTTGTTACATTTTCAGAACTCAAAAATATAAAAGACAATGGGAATTTTTAGCCAAATAACGCAAGATTAAAAGTAAAGTCAGAGAGAAAAAATGTTTCTTCTTGGGAGCCCTACAACATCGTCCATACCAATCTTCGAATTTTCACAAAAAATCGAAAATTCCAAATTTGATCGAAAAAAAAAATCAAAAATATTTTGTGAACTCGATGACTTCCGGGAGAGTGATCATATTCGATCGTGCTTTGATAGCCATTTTAAGGGACCAAAAAGACAACTCGAATTCGTTAACCAGCTATTTTGGACTTTTTTCAAAACTCAAAAATTGTAAGTACAGCTCCTTGTAGTAGGTAAAAAGTGAAAAAATGTTTCCTCATGATTTTTTTTCATAAAAGCAAAATTGTCAAACTTGTGGCATTTTCAAGATTCAGAAATATAAATGAAAATGCGATTCTTAGCCAAATAACACAATAATAAAAAGAAAGTCAGAGAGAAAAATGTTTCTTCTTGGGAGCCTTACAAGATCATTAATACGACTTTTTGAATTTCCTCGAAAATTCCAATGGGAAAATGAAAATCTTATTATATTCTCATCATTCATGATTGAAAAAGTATCAGCATCGCCCGCAATTCCACATCTTTAATTTTCAACGGATCTCCACGTTTAAGGACCCCCTGGAGCCAAAAATTATGTTATGGCGATGGTGTCTGTCTGCATGTCCGTCCGTCTGTAAACCTGATAATTCAACAAAAAATGAGCAGATAATCGGTCTTTGATACACTTGTTTTTTGTAATAAACAGCGCATTCGATTTCTCTTGTGAAGGTATCTTAGATAATAAATTTTCATTTGAAAAATTCCGTCAAAAGTCGAGCGCGAAGCGCGAGTGCCGCGATCAGAATGTGTACCTTAAAGCCAACAGAGCTTTGATGAATGGAATCTTTATCTATACCGAATTACGTTATAAATTAAGAATATGAGGTTGCCTTGGTTAACTGGGATCTAAAAGATATTGATGTGTTCAAGTCACTTTCAAATCTGCATAATTATCAAAATGAACAATAGGGGAAGCATTCCGAATGCGAGAGACGAATACCCGAGCGCGGAGCGCGAGGTTCGAAATGCACTAGTGCGAAGCGCGCGATGAAGCGAGCAGATTTTTTTTTTGTTCAAGTGATTTAAGGGTTTATTCCAAATAAGAGTAATCTTTCTTACTATTTGTATATCATGAATTGGAATTACAACGTTTCTCGTGCGCTGCCGCTTGCGCCTAATATTGCTTTTATTAACAATAATTAATAAAATGAACACGCGAAACGTTGCGGAATTCGATTCAGAGAGCTTAAATTATTATAGGATTGGAAATGTCTATTTTTTAAGAGCAAGTGTCAAGAGGAAGTCCATCCTTCACTAATTGGCATGTGCTTGACAACTACCATCGTACTTCCAGTTGATTCGAAAATTGATTTCCGTGGTCTCGATGCTCATCAGCGATTAACTTCTCATCCCCTTGATCCCATAACGAGATCATCAACGTTAGCGTGTGATGTAGTGAGTAATATCGCCTACCAATCAGAAGGGGTTGATAATTATTTTGGCCAACTCGAACATGCTGAGGGTCTCGATGACACTTTTCATGAATTTTTCGCTTGCTACGTAACTCTAATTATTCATAGAACTCATTTCATCAAGTTTTACATTCCAGAAATGGATCCACCCATTTATAACTGCATAAAATCACCATTATTTAGGAGCCATAAAAAATAAAGTTGGAGCAAGCACAATAGGGTGATTAGCAGGGTAGTTTAAAAATGCATTGGAAACTTTTTGTTCGAACTTTGCGTATCCCCCAGGAAGTTGTTCTAATACAAAAGAAAAAGAAAAAAAAATCTGCCCGCTGCGCGGGCAGATCCTCATACCGCGCCTAGGGCGCGCGTCATTCGAATCTCGCGCTTCGCGCTCTGCTTCATACGTACTTCATTCAGTTCACAGTGTAATGCATACACAGAGTTGCAAGCATTTCAAAACTGCTGAAAACCTCTACTTCCATGAAGATTATTACATTTTTTCTTCATTTATGATGACATTTTTTAAAAATTAGGTTTACTTAAGGCTCTACTTGCCTTAAGGAACACATTCTCATTGCAATACTCGCCACTGATTTTCATATCTTGCATAATTTGGCTAGCAAATCGAATTTTTCATTGTCAAAAAAGCGTTGTCACGAATAAAACAAAAAATAAAAAGTAGAATGCTGGCTGCTGTATTTGAAGATTGTGAATTCTACTTTGTTGAAGCTTCTCCGGCTTTAACGAATACATTCTCATCAGGTGTCTCGTGCTGCGCACTCGATCAATATCTGTCTGAAACGCTAACGTTTCTATATTACCTCCAACTCTAATGCATCAAATGTATATAATAATAATTTATATACCTTGTACCTTTTTGTCTTTTTTTTGTGCGATAGAAATTGGAATTTTCGATTTTTTTAGAAATTTCGAAAAGTTGTATGCACGATCTTGTAGGGCTCCCAAAAAGAAACATAAAATCTCTTTCACTTTCTTTTTAATCTTGCGTTGTTTGGCTAAAAATTCTCGTTTTCATTTATGTTTTTGAATTTTGAAAATGCCACAACTCTGACAATTTTGTTTTTATCAACAAAAATCATAAGGATAAATTGTACCGTACTTCATATTTTTTAATCTTGGAAAAAAAAGTCAGAAAAATTTTCAAAATGCTCCCCCTCTTTTATTTTTGATCCAAAACAGCTGGTTAACGAACTTGACTTGTATTTTTGATCCCTCAAAATGGGTGCTAAAGCACGATCGAATACGATCCTTCTTTCGAAAGTTATCAAGTTCACAGATTTTTTTTCATAATTTTTTGTGCGATCAAAATTGGAATTTTCAATTTTTTAAGAAAATTCGAAAATTTTTATGTACGATCTTGTACGGCTCCCAAAAAGAAACATTTTTTCTGTTTCATTTTCTTTTCAATCTTGCGTTGTTTGGCTAAAAATTCTTATTTCCATTTATATTTTTAAATTTTGAAAATTCCATAACTCTGACAATTTTGTTTCTATCGGAAAAGATGATAGGGATGAATTGTTTCACTTTTTAAGTGCTACAAAAAGTTGTGCTTACAATTTCAAATTCTTGGAAAAAAAGTCCGAAAAGATGTTAAAAAAAGGTCAAAAGGTCTCGAATGGATTAGTTATGTTTTCAGTTAAGAAAATCAATTTACATCTTTAAAACTGGCAAAAAAAAAGATATCTTTAGTCTAAGAATTCATTGCGTGTCTATCTCTATCCTGGCATGCATCTCTTGCTTCTTCTACATCCATGCATCCTTTCACCAGAGCTCTTGTGTTACACGGCTCATCATATATCTCTTCTTTAGGGTTTCATCCACACATGCTATCCATTCCTTCTTTGGTCTGCCTCTGGTTACGCTACCATTCATTCTACCTAAATACACTTGCTTTGCAAATTGTTCTTCATCCATTCTCTCAACCTGACCGGACCAACTCAGAAAATTTGTTTTACTTTCGTTGGACAGTGTATCTCAAGCTTAATATCTGATCCGCACAAATGAACTCGCTGGCATGAATTCACAATGAACATCTCAGATCCTTTCCTTTGTAGTCCCCATGACTTTATTTATAATTATGTATTTTGGTGATTATCGCTCTTTAATTTTTACGGTCGCCATGATCCACCTCCTATTTGAGATTTGGGCGACGAACGCTTCCCTCCAATCAATCAGAACTTTGCTTTTCACAGCACACATATTCATAAATTCACACAGCTACACAAACAAATATCTGCTTTCACTCTCAAGTCAAATGCAATATTATGAACACTATCAGCCTCACTATTCTTCAGTTTTTAATTGAGAAAAATAATATCGTCGATACCAATTCTGTTTTCGAGACCTACGTCAGAAATTGTTAACCTATCCTTGGCTGTGTCAGTGTTAGCTCTATGGCTTCACTAGTATTTCTATTCGTAATCATCTCTACCCATTTTCATAAAAGTTTTCTATCTCCTTCAAAATCATTATGTTTTTTTACACCTTCTTCTACTTTAATTTTATCTTTTTGTCTTTGCTTGCTTTTCCTAGCATATTGCTCCCCTCTCTTATGTGCCTAAAACCATAATTAGTCTGGTCCTTTTTTTATCGACAAGGCCTCTTATATTCAATATTCATGTGTACGCTACTTTCAACTTGTTGACTGCTACGAGTATTTCGTCATTCCATCAAGCATCACCCGATTTGTTATACAGTAGCAGTACCGCTACAACGAAGTGGTACATCTGCCCTAAGTATACATGTGTTTTATTTTATACCCAAACCAAGTGTTTTTAAAAGACAAACTGTTTCCTGTGCATAAACTTATCAATTTAGCACCATACCCGTTTGGTACTAGTTCTCCGAAATAACCAAGTACTCTGCCGGTACTTGCGCATTGCACGTCAACCCAGCCGTTCATGTCTCCAAGTAATATTATTCTTTCGCTTGAACCTGTCTTCTGATTCTCACTTTCATTTAAGCCCAAAATAATCTAAGAAATATGAATGCATACTTTCCGACATGCTGTTTCGCTCTCTTATACATAAAATAAGACCAACCCCTGTTTTCTCAAATGGAGAATTCCAGAACTTCAGAATTTGAACAAAAAATCCACTCAAAAATATCGATTATAAAAAGATATTCGATATTGCAACGAAATTGGTAACATTGAGCACAATTCCAAACACATCTCATATGAGGTCAGACGATGTTTATTGTGAAAGAAATCGAGGAAATTAATTCACGGTTTTTTCCGTTACTGAAAATTCAAGACTGATTTCCGGTTTTCTCCGTCAGTGATCATTTAATGATAATGAATGAAGTTCATAGAGTAATCTTTACATGTGCATTTTTTGTTATCTTATGCCTGTATTTTCTCGAAATATTCCATTACAACAGCGTTCTCCGTTTCACTGTCCCGCATTTATGTTTTTTCCCGCTCGTAAAGACCCACTATGTATAATGTAGGTTTCTTTGATGTGAAAAAGCTCCAAGTTTTCATGAGTTTTAATATTTCCGTGAAAATTCTACACAGGAAAATATTAGCGTTTCGTTTATTCGCGAAAATTCCCCTAATTTATATTTAAGGGCCAAATAAACAAATCCTTTGAAGAGAGCAAACTGAGTTAGCAAAATACGAAAGCATGTTATAATTTTCCCAAATTGGAATTTTTATAAAAGCCGTGGACGTTTTTCCATCGTCCTTGGCTTTACGTAAAAGTGCCTACTACTACTCGATTTCGCATTCTCTAGATTAACTCTATTTGAACAATTCCTGATGATATTTTCTTAAAAAATTTATAGAATTGAAAAAAATTAAATGATTACGTATCGTTAACATTTTCACTAGACACGTCTTTTTTATTTCCTTTATTATCTTGCAATTTTTATTTTCAATATCCTTGAGTTACTGCTTTTAATATTTTTGAAGTATTTATTTTGCTCGTTTCAAAGGATTCTTCTAGTATTTCTTCTAGTACTGTTTTAAATAATTCTATCGAATTCATTTTTTCAAAGGATTTTCCCATTCATTCAAATTTAGCTTTCATTTATAATATTATGATAGTTTTGAAAAGCCTTATGTATTTATAATTTTCCAAAATTATTGTTTCATTTAATTCGAGAATGTTTTTTAGTAACTGATTACAAAAATTTGATTGTTTTTATTATTTTAAAGGATTTCTAATATCCATTTAACTGTAATTTATTTATCAATATTTTGATAGTTTTTGAAAGTCAGGCATATTTTCAAATCATTAAAATTATTTCAAATATATTTTTCGGTTTGGGTATATCCTTAAGTTACCAATACCAAGAATTTAATTGAGGAATATTTTTGGTTACTGCTTTACAAAATTTCATTGTGTTTGTTTTCCTCTTTTCAGACGATTCACGCAAAATAGAGGATTTTCAACAGAACGCTTGAATTCAGAACAAAAAAGATCAAATTTTATTTCGGAAAAGATATATTTTTAACGAGGGAGATTATTTGTCTACCATTTGTTTTTTTCAACAAAACATTTCAAATTTTCTGTTGAGATTTCGTCTTTTCTCCATAATTCACATTCTAATCTCTCCGAAATTTCTATTGTTCAAATATGAATTGCTTGATTAGAATTATTTATTTTCGTTTATAAGATATTTTGTTTTGGTTGACATTTCAACCATACTGTAGTAAATTTATCTTCATTTTATAATAATTGCAACAGTTTTTGATTAAATATTGAACTCTTCATAATCCAAATTTCAACTGTTTTTTGCAAACAATTAAACTATCTTGTCAAAATTGAAGTTTTTCGTAACATGTTCCTCTTCAGGTTCGAAAAATTAAGGAACTTCCAGAAAATTTTTCTTTTTTCTTAACTCAGAAAGCACATCCAGCCATGAAAAAAACAACGAGTACTTTGTTGAAAGTTCGTTCAATTCGGAAGAACAAGAATGAATCCAGACATCAAGATTCCTAAATGGTCCGATATATTCGTCATAAAAATAAAAGTGAACCCGAAGATGAAGTTTAGAAGCGCGAAAACTGGAATGTCCGAAATCCAATAGTAAACTTTAGTGACTCTGAATCAACTCGGTAATTGGATTGGACATTACCCCTAGCAACTTTTATGGACGAAAATAGATCGAACTGGATTCGGAAAATACATAGAACTGTTTATTGATACTTGACAATGGAATATACACAAATGAGAGTAATATTGTAATAGAATCCAATATCTGTTCAATTTGGAGAAACTTTATTGTTTTGCATCCGATCACTCTTTCGAAAGAGGTTTCACAACGAACAAAAGCACAAGTCAGTACAGGTAGATACATCTGAGACAGACAGAGATCACAAAATTCTAGAAGTTCTAAACGATCAGGAAAATTTCGAAAAAAAGAATGAAATAGGAATCATCATAAAATTTCGAAAAAAAACAACGCTTATCCTTCCTTGACACCATGCAAGTCTCGCTGCAATACAGCATGGTAGGTGCAAGCACCGCATCATATGTCGCATCCTAATCGCTTGTCCATGTAAATGGTAAAGATCCATAAGGACATGACGCATCCTTGCTTATGCCTTGCTTTATATCAAACCAATCACACAGTTGTCCATTTATTCTTACATCCCGAAGCTTAGGACTATCAACCTTGTTGAAAGACTTTTTCCAGATCAACAAAAGCGACGATGACTTTACTGTTTCCCTCAAACTTTCCACACTCTCATCCGAAAAGGTACTGGATTTGTGTTAATCACGACCATTCTGAATTTCATCAAATGTCTACGTTTTAAGACCCCCTGAATCCAAAGAATGAGTTTTTACTTATTATCTGATATCTGATCCGCACCTGATCTTCTTGGCATGAATCCAAATTGAACTTCTCCGATCCTTTCCTCAGTTATTCCCATAACCGTATTAGTAAGAATTTTGGCAAATGTTTAACCCACTGTACTTAGTAGACATATTGCTCTTTAATTAGGACAATCGCCATCATCACACTTTCCCTTGTAGAATTGGACGATAATCGCATATCTTTAATCATTCGGAACCTAACCGTTCACAGCACACATATTCATAAATTCACACAGTCACACAAACAAATATCCACCACCACTCTTAACCATTTCATAGGTAATACCGTCCATACCAGCAACCTAACCATTCTTTAGTTTCGGAACGAGGGTAGAGAGATTTCTTGAATTGAGACCAATTTTACAATGAGTATTTTATTGCCGTAACGCTGTGACGTCATTAGGTGCTGTAACAAAGACAACATCTCGGACCTTACGCTGAAAGCGTTATTGACTTTCGAAAATGATACGGGTTTAAATTTTTACGAGCATCATTGGAGCAGCGCTAGCATTGGGAGTCTAGAAAGGGGTATATGACACCAGATGGAATGTTTACGACACATAGATTTTACGAAAATGCAACTTCTCGCATTTCGCAAAATTCTATACCAATGTTTACACACTTGATTCCTTATTATTGTTATAAGCTTCACAAAAAAGTTCGAATCGCAAAAATCGGACTTTTATAACGTTTTTTGCTATCTTTTATTATCGGTTCTTGATAGAAGTAGGAAATAAATAAACGTATCAGAGTGACATGCGTAAGGAACGAAATTTCTTTCTTCGCCTAACAAATAATGAATACAAGCGTTCCTCAAATACATGTATAAAAGTAATGCGTGTTTTTGAAACATGCGGTAGGAACGGGGTTTGGAATGCTCGCTAAGGAGAAGGACGTATACTGACATACGCATTCGAAACCCCATCCCTACCGCGTGTTTCAAAAACACACAATACTTTTATATATGTATTTGAGGACCGTTTATATTCAGTATTTGTTCAGCGACGAAAGGAACTTCGTCCCTTATTTCAATTACGGGAATAATGAAGTCGATACCGATTCTGTTCTATGAATCCGCCTCCAACAGGTTTTTGAAAAAATCACTCATATAGTCATTTACTTTGTTTTGATCCCATACCATTGCATAATCAGGGTAATCACTCTATAACTATTGCAGTCGTCTTGATCCCCCCTCCATTGAAGTTTGCGACAATAATCGCTTCCCTTCGATCATTTGAAACTTCACTGTTTACAGCACACATATTCATGAATTTATTAAGCTATACAAACAAGTATTCGTCACCACTTCTGAACATTCTAGCGATAAACCATGTGGTCTTGCAGTCTTAACATTCTTCAGTTTCATAACTACGGATGTAACGTCGTCGATATTCATTCTCCTTTCGCCATCTACGACAGAACCTTGAACCCTATTTACTCTAACTTGTATTTCTGCTTTCCTGTTGTTACCCCTACAATAATTCACGAGCCTAATCCTTTCTTCATTGCTTACACGTCTGTTGTTCAACGCTCTAAAGTACTTTTCCTTCTAAGCGCTTGGAGCCAAGCAGATTTGATGATTCCACTAACCATCCACAATCATCCTTTATACATTCGCACTATCGCAGACTTCGACAGTACTCCCCAAAATGATGTCCTGTATTTTTACCCACACACCCTCTACATGTCTATTGCCTTATTCTATTCTCGGGAGTTGTTCAGAATGACATAAATATTTATTTAACTTTCCACGTTAACACTTTTGTACTTCCGGCTCCTGTTGATCCTCTGCTTTATCTCGCTTCTGCTACGACTCAATAGGATTTCTTATTTGCATCTATCCCTGACTGAGGTTTATTCCTCAAACTAGTAGTAAGTGATCCGTTCCACATTTAGAGCCCCTCATAACTTTTGTGTCCCTTGCTAGTCATCTCAGTTTCTCATCCGCTACAACGTAGTCAATTATACTGTGGCTTCGGCCTTCGGGCCAAGTATGCATCTGAATCATTTTATGCCTAACCCAGGAGTTTGTAATATACGAGACTTTTCCTAAGCAAAAGCTAATCAGTTTGACCTAGTTATGGTTTGTTTTTGTGTTTCCAAAGTGACCAAGTACCTTGTCTATATATTCACGTTGGACAGCAACCTACTCTTTCATATCTCCAAGGAGGATGATCCTTTCCCAAGGATCGTAGTTGCCTTTAGTATCAAACAAGTCCCAGAAGGAATCTTTTACATCCCCACTGTCATCCCGTACTTTTTATTTGTACTATTTGTTGTATAAAGTATCGGCTTAACTGCAAACTTCATGTGAGATAATTTTTGTGGGTACAAAAAAACTGACCAAACTGGAGTGGGATATTCATTCATAATGTCAGTACTACCAAACATTAGTCATGTAGAGGAAGAAGGAAACTTAAAAAAAAACCAAAACCAGAAAATTTACCATTCACTAATAGCCTATTGCATAAATTAAATCCAAATTGCTTCCCATACATTTGCAAAACTGCATCGAAACCCAAATTCCTCACAGAATCTTTCTGAATTCCCGAAGATTTTCAAAAAGCATAACTTTCACTAATTTCAAGTAGGAAATTTGAAATATCTGAAGAAGACCTTAATCACCATAAAGATAATTTGACTTTTAATACAGAAAGGATCGAACTTTTACCATAACATGTTCGAAGATTCGTGAGCTGACACTGCAATCAACGGAGGAATCATAAATAATTCAAGATATACAGAGAGATAAACCAGATGATTGTACAGTTTGTTCTCTATATACCGTTCCGACGCTCTATAATATAACCCAAGCTCAGTCTATACTTTACTTAATTATGAATGGAGCTTCATTCAACCGCACACCAAATTAGCTTATGAACACTTCGATGAGGCAATTCGACACCGCATGGGCAATAAACATCTCTAATCCGACCACATAAATTATGAACAGAAACACAAAACGCCCATGGACATTGTGTAACACAATGTAAATTGAGTTGAACAAGACTGTCCAAGGAAACGAATTATGAATGATTTTCGTAACAGTTCTAGTAAACGTTTAACAAAACAAGTGCATATAGGTTTGGTGAATGGTAGCATACCCAGAGTCAGACCAAAGAAGGAACGCATCACAGTGAAAAAAAAACTTATTTGAGTTTCAAAATAAATCAAGTAAATTGTACAGAATTGGCTCACACTGGAATCTGGTTGTGGTGACGCATACGCATGAATTGTCTGCACTCAAATTCCTTGGGAGTTAATTGCGCAGAGTGTAATAGATGAATTTCCAAAAAAATTTTTTCTATTCGAAAGATACATTTTTTTTCTCTCCGAAAATATTTTTAAATCAATCAGTAAATGACACCCGCGACCTTGGAACGGTAGTAAAGACGCGCCTCTCAAAATGGAGGAGATGACTTTGTGACAACCGTTTGGGAAAACGCGTAATCCGAAATCAGCAATGAGACATTCGGTATATTCGTAGTTACGTTGGCTATGTATTCCCGTGACAGATTCAGAAGAAATAAAAATTTCAAAAGTTGTGCAACAATTTGCTGTATGTTTTCCGAACATTTCAAGACCAAAAAATTTGAATTGGACCAAATTTACTATAAAAAGCGTGACCACAATGCTAAAAAAACACTATTTTCGGGAAAACATGTTCAGAAATAGAGCACGAAATAAAACTTGATTATTGTAACTCACGCTCTAATCGTTTATATCTAATCTTCTTGTCTCGTGTTCTTTCCGTCAAATTTTAATGGAGAAAAAACTGATAAACTATTCACACACACACACACACACACACACACACATATGTTCACTTCATATCGAGAAACTTTTCGAGTAAGCACGCTCACGTTCTCGAAGACGGGAACCTTTCGTTTCCTAGAAACATGGAAAGGGATGTGATTTTCACAAAACCCTTTCTGTCACGTTTCTTAGATAGTAGTAGACTAAAGTAAAGTGAAAAAAATCGATTTTTCTTTTTTTGGAGGGCAGAGGACCCCCTTAAACGAATTTATACGAATACAAAACCTGTTCCGATTCGTGATTTTTGCAAAGCAAGACTCAGGCAAAATCCTAGCGTATTCTTTCCAATGCATCATAGTTGGTTCTGGAGAAGGCATGTATGCATTGGTGGTAAGTGCATGTACGTACAGCTTTCAGAGCTATCGATGAAGTGGTCAGTAGGGTTATTCAGTTTTTGCCAGACGGGAAGTGATAAAAAATATAAAGAAGGCAAGGGGAAGTATTTCAGATGGATATGTGTGACCTAATATTGTTAAATAAAGGTTGAGTTTGGTTAAATGAAAAAGTGAGGCTAGGTTTGGAAAGTGACAGCTGAGGAGTTAAAGTGAAATATTGCAGGAAAAAAGATTTCGACGGAAGATTAATCAAAGTAAGAGAAAATGGCCAAAGAGCAGCAGAGGATTTTCAGTCGTTTAGTTCGGCGTTAAAAATCTTAATAAAAGAAATGAGATCCCTTTGGTCAGAGCAAGTGAAGAATGTAGGAAGGAAGGAAGAATTCAAAGATAATAGTACGAGAAGTAAGCAGAACAGGAAAGAGACACAAGTAATAAAGGAGAAGGTAAACTTGATTTTTTAGAATGTTGCGGGCATTTAAAATAATGACAACAATTTTTGTATTCCGCAGAAAAATTCAATGTTGTAGGGTTTAACGAAACTCTGGATTGAGGAAAAAGACTAACTGAAAATAAATGAAAGAGGTGAGGATGGACATAGAGAAATTTATAAGGCAAGATGAAGGTGAGGGATTATACTGCATATAGAATAGAAAGAAAGGGTAATAGGTACTTGGATGGATTTGGAAGGAAAAGGGAATCGAAAGATCAGATAATAAATAAGGAGGATTTGCAATTATTAGGGATGGTGGAGTAAAAAAGATGCTTCTTTGGAATGTAGCAGGGGTAAAAAGGGAAGATGATGACTCTTGAAGGTTAGTGCACAGATTTGATGTTGGACCGGTAGAAACGTGGGTAGAGGGCAAGGAGTGCGGCAGGATAGAACGAAGGCTATCAAGGGGGTTAAGGTGGAGGCTCCAAGAGGCGGTAAGATTGAAGAAGAAAGAAAAGGGATAGTATAGTTATTCTAATGGGGACCAGAGAGGGGTTTGAAGTAAGAATTCACAATGGGGGTGAGAAGCAGGGAGTACAATTAGGTGCCATAAAGATAGGAGGGGTCACGTGCAATTTGATGACGGTGTACAATAGGGATAAGATGGGAAGCATTGAAGGTAGGGTGGGAGATGTGATAGGCGAGAATGGGGAGGGAATGGTTGTATTAAGGAGAAGAAGGGATATTTGTGCGAGAATGGGAGAAAAGGGGGTCTCTACGTTGATAGGGAAAATGTTGAAAGGAGATCAATCGGGCGCAAATGTCATGATAACAGGGAGCGAACACGGAGAGTACACGTATGTAAGTAGGGTGAGCATCAATGATACATTATGTTGTCATGGATATGCGAGGATAAGAGAAGACGAAAAGAGTCATGGTAGAAGGAAGGATAAGAATGGACCATTATCGGAAAGTGGGGAGAAAAAAAAGTTTCAATTTGAAGAAGAGAAATGTAGACGGGGGAGACTATAGAGAAATATCAGAAGCAGTTATGAGAAGGAAGTTTAGAAGAGGAGTTAGTGGAAGAGATATGGGGAGATCTTGAAGTGGAGGTGAAAGGGTGTTTGCAAAAGAAAAGATCAAGAAAGAAGAAAAAAAGAATGGTGAAACTATGGTGGGATAGAGAATGCAAAAAGATGAAGAGAAGGGCTAAAAAGAAGTGCAAAAAATGGAATGAAGGAGCCGCGAAGAGGGGGGAGTACGTAGAAATGAGGAAGGAGTTTGATAATTAATAGGTTTAAAAGCGCAAAGAGGGAATAAACGATAAGATAAGAAGTGAGGAGTAGGGAGAGTTATTCAAAGAGTCATCTTAGCGCTCAGATAAACGATAAAGAGATTAGGGAAGTTGAAGAACGAGGGAAGGAGGAGGGATGGAGTTGAATGACGAGGAGATAGAGATGATACAAATGAGAAAGTTAATAAGGTCGAAGGCAGCAAGCTTGGACGGGGTGCAGAACAAAGCAGTGATATTTGGAGAGGTGGAAGATTCCAAGGAGAGTGGAAGGAGAGGTTGATGATGCCACTGTGTAAGAAAGAGGATGGGGATAAGTAGGAAAATGATAGAGAAAGCACAAGAGGATACGAAATGATTTCGAGGCAAAGAAGAGGTAAAAAACTATACGCGTTTTCCCTAGATCTCAAAGGAGCGTTTCTGTCAATGAATAGGGGGAGATGGTGGAAGGCGATGAAGGAGAGAGGGGTTGATTAGAGTTTGAACGAGAAGGTAAAGGAAGTAAATGAAGAGGCGAAGGATAGGGTGAGAGGGACGTGGGGGGCAGGATCTCGGAGGTTTCCTGGGTGGAAAGAGGGTTGGAGCAGGGGTGCCCACTTAGCCCAACGCTTTTCACGAAACTAATCGCTGACATGGAGTAAAGATAGAGGAAGTAGTGTTAGGAGGAGTAACGGTGGGAGACGGTTAGAATTTAGTCACTCGCGTATGACGATGACATAGTGTTCTCGGCAAAAAGTGAGAAAGCTCTAAATAAAATGATGAAGAGATTGAGAAGATATCAGGATCGAGGTCGGTGAGAGTTTGATGCAGAAAAGTCCTAGGTTATGGTGTTCAGGGAAAGGGGTGGAGCGGATAAGGGAGGAGATTAGAAGTAAATGGGGACGGCTAGGCTGTGCAGGAGGTGAAAGAGTTTGTGTACATGGATTTCCTATTTAAGAGGAATGGAGGAATGAATGGTCATATAAAAGAGAGAGTAAGGAGAGCAAATGTTGTGTTAAGGCAGGTATGGGGAATGGGAAAGATGTTGTTTGCAGATGATTTTAGGAGCAGGATAAAGCTGTTTGACTCCCCTGTGATGGGCGTGCTACTGTATGGAGTAAGTGGGTAGGGTGAAAGGAAAGCGAGGAAGTAAATAGGGTTCGAAAAGGATGTCACATGGATACTGGGCTTGGAAAGAAGTACACCTAGTTGTATTGTGAGGAGGAAGACAGGGAGAATGAGTTTAGGAATTTTGAGAGGTAGCCGGTCGTGTAAGCATGGAGAAAAATTCCTAGAAGAGAGGGAAAGTAAGCTGGTGAGAGAGTGTTTTTGAGAGAAAGAAAACAGGAGATGAAAGGATAAGAGAGAAAGGTATTCCCGAAAAAACGTTCTGCATGAGGATGAAGTGATAAGAAGTCACGAGGAGGGGAGAAACGTGTATGAGATGCTTAAGAGGAACGTTATGGAAAGAGAGAAGGTATAAGGGGAGGAGAGGATAAGAGGGTCAAGGTGTGTCAATAATTTGAATAATTTGAAGAATGAGTGGATTATGCCAATAGAGAGGGTGCAATAATTATTTAAGAAAGTAAAGAAAAGAAGCTGGGAGATAATAGCTAGGACGAGAATTGAAGCATGAAGGGCTCTAATAGGTTCTGGCTTACTAAGGAGACGAGAAGGTGCGTGTTATGTTGAAAGGAGTACGCAAAGACGAGCACTGGATGAAAGAATGCGAGGAGGTTGAAAGGAGTAGAATTAGCATGGAAATAATACTCCATAAAAAGGAAGAGAAGAGAGCGATTGCATGGGTAAAGGGGCTGCTGGGTGAGATGGAGAAGGAAAGGAGGAAGGAGGAGGAGGATTGAGATAGATGGAGCGAGCGAGTGGTCATAGTATCAATTGATAACATTGTATGAAGGGTGGACGGTTGTTAGAGTTAGGTATTTACTGTGAAAATTTTCGTAAAACATGATGGTGTAAGCAAGTCAATTTTCCGAGGCCAATAGGCTGAAGAATAAACTTTTATCTATCCAGTAATGAGGGTTTGCAACTATCAAGGATGGTAGAGTAAAGAAAGTGGTATGCACTTGATGGTTATGAAAAAGGAGACGAAAAAGAGGATTTCACGTACGTTGGTAGCAAGTAGAATGAGG
This sequence comes from Neuroterus valhalla, assembly GCA_011762715.2. Taxonomy (NCBI): domain Eukaryota; kingdom Metazoa; phylum Arthropoda; class Insecta; order Hymenoptera; family Cynipidae; genus Neuroterus; species Neuroterus valhalla. Next base: position 6,893 of record WSXT02155435.1, on the reverse strand, counting down.
AAGAATGTAATCAAGAATAAGAGATAATTATTTGGAAAAGAAGTGTGCGAATGAATGTAAAGAAAAAATGTGTAGAAAAAATGTGTAGAAAGAATTTAAAAATTAGAGTTTGAGAGAAAATGCTAAACAAAGTATGGGAGTAGTTGAAGGCAAAGGTTGAGAGCACCAGACTGGCAAAGAAAATTGGGAATATAAGGAGAGAAAAAAATTTCAGCGATTTGAAACTCAGATTCGGAACATTTCCTGCATAACATTACACTCAAATGCAAATGTTGAAGTAAACATCAGGTATAAAAGATAGTCTAAGTGCTGAAACGGTAAATGTGTGAAGAGCATAAGGAGAAAACATGAGAGAGATATAGACTATAGAGGGTAGATGGAAAATGTAGATTACGCGTGACTCCGTATAACTGCAGAGTAAAAGTAAATATTCTCTTTGATGCGGAAAGTTGAAGTAAATCCGACTGACCGATTAAGGTCGTTCTGGAAAACGGAAATCTTTCTTCCTAATCCTCAACCGAGACCGAGACTAAAGCACAAAACCAGGACCTAGAATTGAACTAGTACGTGCAGAGAATACATTTATGGTTTGATTCATATGGTGAATGACCTGTTCTTCGGGACATTCTATCGGAACGTTCATCTACTATCAGCGGTTTCACCTCAGAGGGATTCAATTTCTAAATTTACAATAATAATCCACTATTTATTATTTTAATTGTTCACTTACTTCACAATAAGTCTCTAATGTTTCTGTTAGATTTTTTTTTGTTCTTTGTCTTGAGAATTTTCCTATCTCATTTTCCATTTTGGAACCATCGAAATAACGATTAAATCGCACGAATGTTCTTTTCAAGAATGATGAAAAATCTGCCCCAATCCGGATATGAATCGGGAATGATACTTTACATGAGTTTTAGCCCAATAAAGCTAATGAAGCCTCAGCAGCTACAGATCTATGCTAATCCTTCATGGCCACTTTTATTAGTATAATACCACCTGCAAGTCTCACCTGCGTCAAATCTCTCTCCCGTTAGGTCTCTTTACGGCAAGTCTCCCCTGTGGCAAGTCTCCCTTTTGGTAAGTCTTTTTAAAGCAAGTCTCCCTTGCGGCAGGTTTCACCTTGAACAAATCTCCCTTTCGACAAGTCTCTTTACGGCATGTCTTCCTTTGGCAAGTCTCAGCTGTGGCAACTCTCCCTTTCGGTAATCCTTTTTACGGCAAGTCTCCCTTACGGCAAGTCTGACCTGTGGCAAGTCTTCCTTTCGATAAATCTTTACGGCAAGTCTTCCCTGCGGCAAGCCTGACCTGTGGCAAGTCTTCCTTTCGGTAAGTCTCTTTACGGCAAGTCTCTTTACGGCAAGTCTCACATGTGACGAGTCTCCCTTTCGGTTAGTCTCCTCATGGCGAGTCTCCCTTGCGGCAAGTCTCACATGTGGCAAGTGTTCCTTTC
>WSXT02155424.1:0-10178 GCA_011762715.2 Neuroterus valhalla | reverse complement strand
GGGGGGAGGGAGGGAATTATCTCCAACCTTTTAATTGTCCATATTTGCTCTATTTGTATCTCTTGAAACTTCTTGAATGATTTATTCATACAAGGTGATTAGAAACAAAGATTTCAATTATATTTCTTATCTCTTCCCGTCTTAAGTATGAAAACGCAAACAGAGATATGAAATCTAATATGCCTGAAAAAATCTCGTGCTTTTGCGTTGTTGAAATTTTCGATTATTCAAATGTTCCGGAAAACATATTCACGATACCCCAAATGATGAAATAACAGCTTCTTTGACGGAGAATCGTAATTTTTTCTCAATCACATGTTACACCTTCGAATATTCTTTTTCGATTTTGGTGTGAAACTGATGATAGATGGGCACAAGAGTAGTTCTTATTTATGCTTGGAGGGGTTTTTCCTAAAATTTTCCCGTTTTACCCCCCTCCCCCCTTTTTTTTTGTTTGAATGCTCAAAAAAATGATCTCCTTCAAATTTATTCCGGAAGATAAACATATTTTTGGGAGAAGGCTCTTGATCATTCATGCAATTAACTATGTTTCCTCGTTAAAATTAAAAAGCAGTACTGAACAAATCAGAAATTGCCCATTTTATCTGGGCTAGAGAGTTCAATTCAAGATAAATTATACGATCTCATGATTAGGAACACATGAAATCAGCAAACAAATAAAATATTGTTTCTAACCATTTTATTCTATTTAAACATTCAGGGGTATTCTTCGGAATCAAAGTGGTACCTAGAGATATTTTTATATTTCAAAGAATAGCAGAAATAAATTGTTTGACCAAACAAAAATTGTTTGAGAAATTCAAATTTGTTTAAATAATTTCAAATAATTTCAAAATTATTCTATTGCAATATTATGTTAAACTAAAATTTGGCACTTAGGGGTTTCTCTAGGGATCCATAATTATTATCTTACAATTAGGCCATGTACCCTTCGAGGAAAGCGTAACTCGCTTGGTTCTGGCCTCATTGTACTACTAGGTAACAATGAATTGATATGGGAAGATTTGGAAATGGAACTGTGATGGGAAAGTTCCAGTAGGGGGTGCGTAGGAGAAAGAAGAAGGGATAGTTATCACATCAGTCTGAACATTCATTGTGAGTTTGTTGTGATCAGAAAGAATCCTGATTTTATTTTTGATATTATTGTTCGATATGAATCCACTGCTTGAGACGCAGTATTTTTAGTGTACAGGAGCTTCAATTGAGTTGATAAGCATAATAACATACTCAAGGTCGCTTTGACGAGATCAGTGGTAAGACCTGATAAAAACAATGCACAGGAAATGTAAGTCCAGTCTGTTTCTGTTTTCAAACGACACACTCTCCCTATACAATATTTCTAAGAGACAGGTTGCTGAATGATTTCTCTAGTAAATACCCCATGCAAAGAGTTTCGCAAAGCTATTAAAATAACACAGGCCCAAAAAAAAAGAACTTTTTTTCTGAGCCGTGAATTCCCGTATGATATTCTTATGTATTTTTTCCCGCTGAAACCGAACCTGCAACCCATTTAACCCCTACACGTCAGGATTTTGAAATAACCTCAAAAAACACCAAAAAATTCAGTGGAAGCAATAAAATCATCTACTCCGAAATACCATTACTCAACCATGTCATATTTTTCTATGGGGAAGTCTGCTTCTTGCAGTTATGATTTTTTTTTTGGAATTTAAAATCCTGCTACCTCCGAGAACATTGGAGATGGTGATGTTACAGGCAAAGTGTTGAATTCGGCATTGTATAGAATGCCTAGACATTCTATTGAATGCCTGGCCATTTTAGTCAAAGTATGGAATAAACTTATATTTTATACTTCATCTAGGCATTTCATAGAATGACGAAGACGAAACGTCTAGTACACCTGTGTTTATGTTTTTAAGTCAGTGTGTAGCGGCCTGGCAAACTCGATGTACCTCGTTTAATTTACCCAAAGTTCTATAGTGTTTTGACAGTGCTTCCGCTAAGCATTACACTTAGCTTACATTACTTACATTACATTCGGAATGCATGATGGAAGATTAAAACAATTGTATGCGCTATTGTGCGCTATTTTATTTGTAATGCCATGGTTACTGTTATATGACCAATTGAAAATATTTTATACTTATCCTAATGAGCGCTCGTCATTCTTTAAAATGACTAGTTATTCTATAGGATTCCTAGTCAAAGCGTATTAAAAACAGTCCATTTCATTCTTTGACTTAAATGGTCAGGCATTCTATAGAATGCCTAGACATTCTATGGAATACCTGGATCATGCGCTTTGCCCGTAATAGTAACACTGCTTCTTAAGAAGATGTGTGGAATGATCCACTCTCCAATTCTCTGAGGTAACGGAACCAGCGTAGGCGCGCTGCCCTGCAGGTGGATGGTAGGGTGCCATTTGCACTACAAATTAGTCTATTTGATATTTTCTCGTATTTTGCCTATTTGTTGCTCGAAAATCGATTATACAAAAAGAAAGAGGGTTGGATTTTTTTTTTAAATCAAATATCTTGTATGGTTTCGGTCCTATCGCAAAGCTTTTGAAACAAAAGTTGTAATTTACACAAATCTCTACAATTTTTGTTTGAAACTTTTTTTTGTAAAAGAAATTTTTTACTCACCGTAGTGCGTGGAAGTTGCACGGTAGCTGGGAGTGCTGGATTGCAAACGCTGTAATATTGGTCGCTTTGGATATCAGTTTGTAGGAAACTTCCTGTAGAATATCATTTTTGACACCCGGTGCAAAGCCATTTGCACGGGGACCATCGTCATCATTTTCGAGGGTAATGTTGGTCACTTTGGATGTCAATTTGTAGGAAACTTTATGTAGAATATCATTTTTGACACCTGCTGCAAAGCTATTTGTACGTAGACCATCGTCATCACTTTCGAGAGTAATGTTGGTCAGTTTGGAAATCAATTTGTAGGAAACAAATAGTAGAATATCATTTTGGACACCTGGTGCAAAGCTTTTTGTACGGAGACAATCGTCATCACTTTCGAGAGTAATATTGCTCACTTTGGATATCAATTTGTAGGCAAATTTATGTAGAATATCACTTGTGACACCTGGTGCAAAGCTATTTGTACGGGGACCATCATCATCACTTTCGAGAGTAATGTTGGTCACTTTGGATATCAATTTGTAGGAAACTTTATGTAGAATATCATTTTGGATACCTAGTGCAAAGCTATTTGTAAGGGAACCATCGTCATTACTTTCGAGGGTAATGTTGATCACTTTGGATATCAATTTGTAGAACACTTCCTGTAGAATATTATTTTGGACATCTATTGCAAAGCTATTTGTACGCGGACCATCGTCATCACTTTCGAGGGTAAAGTTGGTCACTTTGGATATCAATTTGTAGTAAATTTCCTGTAGGATATCATTTTGGACACCTATTGCAAAGCCAATTGCACGGGGACCATCGTAATCACTTTCGAGTGTAATGTTGGCCGCTTTGGATATCGATTTGTAGAAAATTTCCTGTAGAATATCATTTTGGACACCTATTCCGAAGCCAATTGCACGGGGACCATCGGCATCACTTTCGAGGGTGATGTTGGTTGCTTTGGATATCAATTTGTATGAAATTTCCTGTAGAATATCATTTTCGACACCTATTGCAAAGCCCATTGCACGGGGGCCATCGTCATTACTTTCGAGGGTAATGTTGGTCGCTTTGGATATCAATTCTAGTTAATTTCTTTTAGAATATCATTTTGGACACCTATTGCAAAGTCGATTGCACAGGGACCATCGTCATCACTTTCGAGGGTAATATTGGTCGCTTTGGATATCAATTGGTAGGAAACCTCCTGTAGAATATCATTTTTGACACCTAGTGGAAAGTCATTCGCATGGGACCATCGTTATCATTTTCGAGGGTAATATTGGTCACTTTGGATATCGATTTGTAAAAAACTTCCTGTAGAATATTATTTTTGACATCTAGTGCAAAGCCATTTGCACGGGGACCATCGTTATCACTTTCGAGGTTATTCTTGGTGCCTTTGAAATCAATTTCTAGGAAACTTCCTGTAGAATATCATTTTGGACACCTAGTGCAAAGCTATCAGTAGTGAGAATATTCATATCGATCCTATAGAGCAGAAATAACAATGAATTTGAAAATTTCCCGTTCGACCGTAACGCTATCTCTAGGATCAAAACATAGGTATAGAAAAAATGTCGACGAAGAAAATTGCTAGTCCAGTATATTTAGACTTTTATATTGCAATTCATTGGGTGAGAAAATTTTTTTTGCCATCCTTAGGGTACCACACAGGAAGCTTAAATCTGAGTTTTCGATAATCAACCCTTTGAAGGATGCCCGTCATCTTGAATTGAGGGGCTTTTACTTGTATCGCGTGTAACAGTCGTATTTTTAATTTATTCAAGAAAATAGAAGACACAATTTTTCATGAAAAAAATGAGGTCTGCAAATTAGTGTTTTGGACATTTTCTCGTGTTTTGCCTATTTGTTGCTAAAAAATCGATTATACAAATAGAAAGACGGTTGAAATTAAAAAAAAATCGAATATCTTGTTTGGTTTTGGTCCTATCGCAAAGCTTTTGAAACAAAAGTTATAATTTACACAATTCCCTACAATTTTGGTTGAAACTTTTTTTTGTCAAAGCAATTGTTTACTTACCATAGCGCCTGGAAGTTGCACGGTAGCTGGGAGTGCTAGATTGCGAGCGCTGTACCGTACAAAATAATTATAAGTTTCGTTGATAGAATGGAGCTCAACATTTTTTCTCTTTCTCTTTTATTCTCTTCAATTAAATATAATTTTTACTTCTTTTGTGTGCATGATTCATAGGATAAATTATTACTCAATATAACTACATATTCGGTACAAGCTTACACCATTTACCTCACACAAGATACAAAAGAACACTATATTTGCTGCACACATTTATCACCAATTAACAAACACACCAGGGGCGGATTCAGAAAATATTTTCAGGGGGGTTTAAAATGAGTGAAAAAGTACACCTCATGCACATCTCAACCGCGCTAACCTGGAATGCAGAGTTTCAAAAATTTCGGGGTGGGGTTTAAACTCCCCCCCCCCTTGGATACACGCCTGGAATAAACTGTACATAAATATAACTACACTGCACGTTTCCCCGCAAGAAATAAAATATGACCAGTTTCCAATGCTACTTTTATGTCAGATTGGACGTGAGATCAAATTATTTGCAACTGGGATAAATGAAAAAAGACAATTTCTTGTGAATTTGTGGAACAAAAAATACTAAAATTTTAGTAAGTGAGTATTGTTGTCGAACTGCTGTAAAAAATTTTCTCATTCTTCATTTTCGAGAATTTTTCATTTATTCTTCCAACGAACAACAGAAATCATATAAATAATCATTTAAAATTATATTGAAAAATAGTAAATAATTGAAATGCCTATAGAAATAATCAAAGTTAAGTTTAAATAATATTTGTATGTTGATGGTAAAATTGGCTTTAGTGTCACAAAAAAATTGAAATCAATTTGTCATTGAATCAGACGTTTTGGCCTCGGGGCTCTTGGCCCTCATCAGTGATTTATTTCTGAAATTTGAGTACAAAAAGTTTTTGATTCGTGGAAATATATGTTTTATAGGGGAAATAGTTTCATGTAGGTATAAATTAGGACATGAAATGTTGAAACTCTTTGGTGATTTAAAATAAATAAATAAATAAATTTTATATCACTAAAGGGTTTCAACATTTTTAATTTTTCATATATTTCCACGAACCAACAATTTTTTCTACTTAAATTTCAGGAATAAATCACTGATGAGGGCCTGGTGCCGAGGCCAAAACGTCTGATAAACGACACATTGATTTCAATTTTTTTGCGACCCTAAAGCCAATTTCACCATCAACATAAAAATATTATCTCAACTGAGGGTCGCTGGAACTCCATATTTTAATGTTGAGTTTAGAAACAAGAAAAATTCAGAATAAAAATAACAAATAAAAGACAATTGCGATATAAATCATGCACACAAAAAAATAATCAGAATTAAATATAATGGAAAAAAATAAAGAAGAAAGAGAAAAAATATTGAGCTCCATTCCATCAACGAAACTTTGAATAATTTAGCACGGCACAGCGCTCACAATCCAGCATTACCAACTACCGCGCAACTTCCAGGTGCTACGGTAAGTAAACGATTGCTTTCACAAGAAAAAATTTCAAACAAAAATTTTAGAGAATTGTGTAAGTTACAACTTTTGTTCCAAAAGTTTCGCAATAGCACAAAAGACAAAAAAGATATTCGATCTAAAAAAATTGTCAACCCTCTTTTTGTTTGTATGATCGATTCTTAAGCAAAATATGAAATATACTAATTTTAAGATCTTATTTTTTTAATGAAAAATGGTATCCTTCATCTTTTTGATCAAATTGAAAAACGAATGTTATACGTGGTACAAGAAATCACCTCTTGATTCAAGATGGCGGACAACCTGCAAAAGGTTGATGGTCGGAAACTCGGATTTAAGCTTCCTATATGGTACCCTAAAGATGGCAAAAGAAAATTTTCTTACCCAATGAATTGCAATAATACATATAGGAATACGAATGAATATACTGGACTCTGCAGATTTTGCGAGAAATGGAAAATCGAAAAGCCTTTTTTTACGCAACAAAGGCGTAAAATTGATAGTTTTTTAGCGCATCGTGTTCAAAAAAAGAAAAATTCCTGGTAAGTTCTTAGTCTAGTGTTAAAATGCACACCATGTAACCTCTGCGGATAGGAACAGTACTGGCATCATAGCAACCAAGCAGGTCATTATCGAGTTGATCCGTCCATAAAGAACTTCGGTTGTCTCGCCGGCTCGCCATCGTTTTTCCATCTATTCCAGCACTCCGAACTTTGGAACGATCAGCAATACTGGCCAAACCATTGTCAGGTGCTCTGCGCGTTCGATCATTTTGAACCGCATTGATAATTGGAATTGAATAGTGTACTTCCATAATTATTCACACGAGTAGCCATGGAAGGGATTTCCCACCTCCACAGAGCCTCGCATGCCAGAGCAAGGCTGAATACTCCATAAGGTCGCCCATTATTCTGGAGACAACGTAAATGACACCACACCCAGGTGCCATTCAGCTTTCAGCACGGTCGATCACGCCTTAGCTTGGAAATTTTTACTCCGGGACCATCCCTGGGCAATTGTCCGCGACTGCTTATTAGTTTCCGTAACTGCATTCAGCAGAAACCCTGTGTACAGGGACCCTCTATCCGCAACCTGAGGACGCGTTCGGTGGCTCTGTCATGGGCCAATGAGTTCGATACCAAGGGAATCGAACCAAAACATAATCATTACAAATTATACATATACATGTATTCCTTTTCCCTAATCTAGAATCCTTATGTACTACATTACCACTTAATCCTTACAAATCATCTTACATTCTATTCTAAATTCTGGACGCTTTTGACTATTCCCTGGGCTTCCGTTTCCTTTTACCACTAATAATCTACAGATCAAAGCCCAATTCCGCAACACTTATTTTGTTTTTCCTTCTTGAGGAGTCGTTTCTTGGCTCTACCCTGTACGGTCAGCTTTCTCCTTCAACTCTCCCAGCTTCTTAATCTATTCCTCGCCCTGACCATTTCCATTCAAAATCCATTTCATTCACTCTTCTATAATCTTTCCTCCTCCTTCGTCTCCTGTACATCTCTTTAACACATGCAACCATAATTCTCGTTCATACGTACAAACTCTACACAAATTCTCCTCCTCAGCCATCCAGTACCTACATGCTCTCACCCCATCTCCCGTTCTATATCTCATCACTCTATTCCATTTGTTCTCTTCCTTGATCTTTCTCGGATATTCTGGTACCCATTGTTCTTCACCAAACTGTATCGGCTGTTATATCTTGACTCTAAGATTTTTCCCTATCTATCCTCTCTCTGCCTCACCATGATCTCTTCTTCTAACCCCTGTCATTCTCTACCCGTATCTTGTATTCCATACTCGAGCCTTCGTTCGTATCTCTCTTTCTCCTACTTCAAACGCTCCACGTTACCTCTATCCTTTCTTCCCCAGATCTCCTATGCACACGCTTGTGCGACCTTTCTGCCCTTTGCCGCTCTCAGTTCCTCCTCAAATTTCCAAGAACTTTTTAGTTGTCTGATTAACATTCTCTCTCTTCCTAAATCCTCTCTCAGCATATAATCTGGACAACTCCAGCTCATCCTCATGACCCATTTCAGAAATCTCTCTTGCAGACCTTCCACATACTTGTATTCCTTCCAACAACATATCTCCACTCCGTAACTCACCACTGACCATACCAACATATCGAACATCTACACCATCATCCTCCATTCGGCCTTGAACCTTCTCTTTCCTTTTTCTCACACTTGTCCCATTACTGTACTCGCACATCCCATCCTCTTCTTCAGCTGCAATTCGTTTCCCCTCCCTGATCCGAACCAGAATTCTAGGTAGCAGAACTCCTTCACTACCTCTGCCATAACGTTATTTATTTTCCATTTATATCCTACCCTAGATCTTCTGTTTCTGAAACACATCATCTTAGTCTTACTCACATTTATCCTCATGTCCTTTTCTCTTACATACTCTTCAAATGCTCTCACCTTTAGATTCATCCCTCTTTCGCCATCTGCTCCTTGCACTTCATTGTCTTCGTATTCCAGCGAAAACAGTTTGCCTGTTCCTAGTATCGTCCCCCCTTTTTCTTTCCTATTCAGCTTCTCCTCTAAGTCTGCCATCAGGACGCTAAACAGTAGAGGACTAAACGGACACCATTGCCTAAGTCTGCGTCCTGTCCATAATCCCTCTCTTTTTTTTCTCCTATCTTGACCCTTATCTTTGTCTCCACAAATATCTCTTTCATCCTTTCTATCGAATCGTCTTCTGTTCCTGTTTATTTCATGGCGTTCCAAAGGACTCTTCTTCTCACAGAATCAAACGCTGCTCTGAAATCTACGAACCTCCTCTGAAGCCCGTTCGGTTATGTGGTATACTTCCCCTTTCTTTCACTTGTCTTTCTAGTCTCTTCCTAAGTACTTCCGCGTAGATTTTATACCCTACTGATATGAGAATGATACTCCTATACTCATCTACTTCATTTTCCTCTCCTTTTTGAATCAACGGTACTACTAGGCCTGTCTTCCATTCCTCCGGCCACCCTTCGCCTCTCCAGACCTTATTGCAAATCTCCCACATCTCTTCTTCCGCCCCTTCCCCGCGATATGTCAGTGCTCCATTCTCCATGCCATTTTCACCATTTGATTTGTTCCTTTTCGGTTTCATGATGGCGTCATTTACCTCTTCCCGACTAATCTCATCCCCCTGTTTTTGCTTCATTTATAAGAAACCATATAAAAAACGACACAAATGAACATTTAGAAAATTGACACAAGCTTAGGAAGAATTAGATAGACGCATGTTCTTGACCAGGAAAATATCTTCAAATGTGTTATCAGCTTCTTTAATAGGATATGTAGTTTTCATTTCAATCAGGAAAATTAACTATAAAACTGGAATAATAAAATTTTTGAAAAAATGACTAAGGCTAACACAGAAGATTGATAGAGAAAAGTTATTCACTCCAAAAATATCTGTGAATTTATTATAATTTTCCCATTGGACGCGTGGTTTTTATTTCATTCATTATAAATAAAATTAAAAATTAAAAAATTCCGTATCCGTTAAAGCCGGAGAAGCTTCAACAAAAAAGAATTCATGCTCATCAAATTGACGTAGTTGACGTTTCGCTTTTGAGTTTCACAAGCTTTATATATACAACTGTAGGGAGGTACCTTCGATCGGGTATGAAGAAAAAAAGTAAACACCGGGCAGGCAGAAGTTTGGAAGCCTTATATGCGTATATTGTATATATAGATATAAGGATATGTATGCGCATGCTCATAAGAATAATCAAGGGACATTTGGGCCCATTGAGTCAGTCTTGTATCACCTGGCATTGATAACAGGAATAAATGAATGTGATCTGAAATGTGACTAATTATTGAAGATACCACAGTGGCGACGATGATCAAGTTAACTCAAAGTTCGCGTGTTATCAATTACGTTGAAATAGCTTTGAAAATTATGTGATCAATAAAAGTGATGTGAGTTAAATCAATGTCGGAAGAGATAAAAAATGTGGAAAAGTTG
>WSXT02155402.1:0-10178 GCA_011762715.2 Neuroterus valhalla | reverse complement strand
ACCATCGAGCGCGAAGCGCGAGATCCGAAAGACGCGCGCCCTAGGCGCGCTCAAACTTGCGAGCGAAGCGAGCTGCGTGCGGAGCGCGCGATGAGAATGTGCCCGCGAAGCGGGCAGATTTTTTTTTTTCTATTAATCTCAACTGAGATTATTGATAGTTGATCAATCATATTCTGCAGAAAGTATTTATTCTTGAAATGTTGATGATATAATATTGGTACAATGAAATATTGTGCCTATAGGACGTAAGGCTGGAAACAAGAACATTTTACAAACAACTGAACGCCTGACCACAATACTTCCATAATATATTTTCATTCATCCTATTGGATGCGATCGAGTTGGCGCAGTCCACTAGCATATGCTGCAACCGGTCCAAAACCAGAGCGATGAATTTCGTCACCGTTCGTAAATTTTACTATTCCGAATAGTCTACCTGATTCAGTAAGAAAAATATAGGCATTATTAATTTGAAGGAATAAAAAAATCAATATAATGATTTATTAGTTTGAATCAATTTTATATCCTAAGAATTTAGCAGTTCCGTTGATATCAACATGTGTCAAAAAATATTTGTTGAAAATACTTTTTTTCTTGAATTACCTTCTTGTCGCAGTTTAATAATTTTCTGATCTGAGCCATGTTCACCTTCGACTATTCTAAAACGTCTGTCTTTACGAAACACTTCATCCCGATCATTGAGGATAACTAAATGTCTTGTTACTGTAAGACAAACATAGTTACTGATTATTTAAAATGGCAGAAACCAATGAGCTAAGGATTACTCAATATGTATGAATTTTGATTCACTTGCAAGTTGTTGGTAAAAAAATGAATTTTTTATAATCTGTACAAATTATAGCGGAACCATAGATTCAATGTGGCTACGAATATTGATGTAAACGAACTAATGTTTTTGGCAAAACTTTTGAAATGACGATTCACGAAATAATAAGTTTCGGATATTATCTACTATATAAAATTAACATGAATTAACATGTTTTGTTTGACAAGAGTCAAACAAAACTTACAGACCGAAAAAACAACATTATACTTTTGCTTCAAAATTAGTGGTTTATTTTGCGATGTTTTGGAATTGAAAAAATTCCCTCATCAGACTGAAACATTGAAGACATTAAGAATTTTGAACCAAAGTCAAACGAACATAGTGCCAACTAGAATTGTAAATCGAATCCTTGAAATTGTGTGAGTGCTCGTATAAAAAAAATTCTTAAGGTCTATTAGACAAATCTGAGAGTAATATGGATTTGAAGTGAAGGAGTAGAGAATTATAATCCATTCGGATACTCGAGTACGAATTCTTTAATTGAAAACATTCACATCTTCTGTATTCAAGTCCATATTCCTGTTATGATTTCTTAGAGCTTGTTCAAAGTTTAGTTTAAATTCTACTGCAGACTTTGCATTTTTGATAACCATGTTCAACGACTTGAGGACGAGGTTTTTTTATTTCAAATCCAAAAACAATTTTTTCTTTTGATGTTTTCTAGCTTCAAATTTATTAACCCACATAAGAAGTTTTCTCCGAGTTTTGTACAAATTTCAAAAATGATTCTGAATTTCTAGAATCTGAATTCGATAATTTCAATACTAATGAGAATAGTGCTAATTAATTGAATAGGTAATTGATAGGTAAATGAACGGTGTGAATAAGTGCTGCCTAATCAAGAATCTCACAATTATGAATACCCTGAAATTCTCGAAATTCATGAAATTACACAAGCGTCTTGAATTTTGATATTCTCCTAGTTCACAAAACTTCGGAAATGATCGAAATTCTTCTCGATGGAAAACAAATTAGCCTCACAGAAAAAGTTTCGTCGTGGAGCTACGTCGGAGTTATGGCGAAATTTGTGATGTGCGGGAAAATACGCAAACGCGAGAAGAAGGCGGATGTAATGCCCGGAGGAATTAAAGTGCGCAAAAATTCAAAATTAGGAATACTTCCCAACGATGTCCACTGAGTTCCGTTGTCCGAAAGAATCAGAGTTCTTGCTGTAGAGAACTGGAGTTCACCTCGCGTCGTGCTGAAAGTCTTTCGAAATTTGGGGAAATTAAATGGTCTTAATTTCAAAATAATTCTGACACCGATTTTCTATATTAACAAATCGAACGTGAATTTATTAAAGAAATTTGAAGGTGATTTTCTACGAAAAAGCAAGAGAAGAACCGTACGGTCTTAGGCTCAAAGATAGAGTGGCCTTCTGCCCACGTAGGGGCTGCTGTCGGTTCTATCGCCCTCACCAAGAGGGTTGGAGGGTTGGGCCTCAGAGGGCTGGGCCTTCCTAGCGTTTCGACTGTTGAATAAACCTCTGCCTACTTTCTTTTTATTCGAATCTCCTGGTACTTCTTAACTCCCTATCCGTATTTCTAGTCAAAACTCAAAGTTAAAATATCGACAATCTTATGATATCGGATTTGAAATCGTTATTTAGCATTAGTACAATTAATCACTCAAAATTAAGTTGAATCAAGTATCTAAAATTACTCTAAAGATGAATTCACTATCCTAAAAAGTTAGTTTGTAATGTTATATTTTCGATTCTAAGTTTTCCTATCCATTTTCAAAGCCCCTCTTTTCTAGTCTGTAATAATCGTCAAATTCGCTCACTTACATTTCAATAAATCTTGAATTTATATTACGGTACATAAGTATGAAAATGAAATTGATCCTTTTACGGAAAATAGTTACTAAGTTCAAAAATAATATTCCAATTTTCAAATTACTTACAAATTTACCCTAACCCTTACTGCGAATATTGTAGATACATCTAGATTTTGAATCTTATATGATTAGGTACAATACATATGATATAAAATGTATATATACATTGTCGTCGATTAAATCGTGAAATGGCATGTTGAAAGGGACCTTTCCTATCAGTCACAGTGCGTCCCTCTTTTGAATCTCGGAGTCTTTTTCTAAATTCTCGTTTTGAATCAATCTCTCAATTTAAATTCCGAAATATCCAAGCCTCAATATTCCATGTATTTGTCTCTTTCTCTTTTTGAGCATGATCTTTCCGAAACTTGTGGGTTCTGGGAATTCGAGAATATTTACTTTCTCACGCTTTTCTACAATTTTGGAGACAGAAAAAAAAGCGAACGGCTTCAATAAATGCATTAAATAAAGGGCGAACGGCCTCCCCGTCTGTTTGCCGACTTTTTCGAAAACAACTCTCTTGAGAGGATCGAGGTTTTATTGCTCGCATGTGTTTTCTGCTGGACTACGAATTTTACCGGACCCAAGAATCTGGAAAGTCTCTTGCGGACCCTACGGGATATGTTGTTCCCTAAACCGAGTGGTTCGTTGGACTTAGCTCGGAAAATTGTGAAGGGTGGTCATAAACAATTTTGTGGGAGAATATCTGGATTTCGCCCCTTTTCATCCGAAAGATATAATTTGAAACCTTTCAAGACTTGAAGACAAGAAGCATGTTCCGGGGAAGATTTTAGAGGATAGTTTTAATAATCGAAATTATTAAATTCGAATTCACCGCTGAGCGCTAGTGAGCTGCGCCGTGTATGGGTATTCAACCGGATTCATCACACCTCATTTCTTATCAAAAAGTTGTTTTTCATTTAGAAAAACAACTTTTGACGTTATTTTCCGGGAGTTTGAGGGTTAGGAACGAAAGTGGGCCAGGATTTCCATCGTTTTACTCGAGCCCGTTTCCGAGCGAAAATTACCATGCAATGGAATTTCGAGGCAAGGTTTTAGGTTCGCTTTTTGCCGCTGGTCCATGTCAGTTTAGTCTGCTTGACTTTCCGCGCGCGCATCTCTCTGTTATGTGTCAGCTGTCAGTGCTACATGGTGAACGGAGAGAGATTAAAGAAATCAAATTGGTGTTTTGTTGTTTTTTGTTTAACGTGCTTCGAAATGAAAGTAAGCCTATTTCTTTATTTTCAATCTTTTGGAATTCGTTTGTGCATGTGTTAAGGTGATGATATCTTCAGTATTAGTTAAGCGTGCAAGTTCGAACTAAAGTATTTTGTTTGAAAGAATAGCTGTAGTTAAAGTTTTGGCACAAATTTAATATTTTGTCCTATGTTTTCCTTTCTTTTTCAATCTGAGTTATGCCTTCTCCCCTTTCGCCGTTTTTTTATTCTTTGGTTTACTTATTTTCTTTATTCAAATGTGAAGCCCTTTTATTTTTATTTATGTTTCTTTTACTCAAGTCTTATTTGTTCCTTTCTATGTTATTTCAATTCGTTTCATCCGAGGGTGGCCTTTGTCAATAATTTATTTGTTAATGATTTCACATTCTTAGAAACGCATGTTCCAGTTTCTTCATATGAACTATTTTTGTCAAATTGGGTGTTATTTGCAATTCTGCGTTCATGTCATTAAAAATTCTATTTATTTTGTATAGCCCGCCATAATGATCTTCGAAATTACTTTTTCGCGGTTCCTTTAATAAATAAACATGTTCCCCTACCCGTGTGGCAATCGCCAGGTTTTTTCCTAGCTCCATTCTTCGGCCAGGCCGGGCGCCCCTAGTTTGGCCCTAGCTTGTATTTTTTCATGGTGCGAGGTTGAACCCAGCTAGGCTGAGGTTCCTTAAAATTCTGGTAGATGGCGTTCAAGTATGCTGTTTTCATTTTGGAACAATTGTTTATTATTACAAGTGACAATATACATTTGCAATGAATGTTTATTTCACAAAGTAATACAAATTTTAATAATTGAAATTCTTCGAACCTCTTGAAAAAAACCTGCGACTGATTTTTTGTGCGTACAAAATTTTTTGTTTCATGCAAGTGTGTAATTCAGTGTGGTGACAGGCTGTACAGTTAAATTTGAATATTGAAAATGCCCAAAATAAATAGTACAATTAGAGTGAGGAGACATCGAGCAATCGGCAGTATTCCTTATTCACGTGTTGAAAATTGAATTAAGTAAATGATTCATTAAATAAACTATTAAAATCATCATTATTATTATTATAACTTTCAGAATTAGATTTCACCATTTCCCTTCAGGAATATTATAATCAGGTACCTACCATTCTGTAGCGGTATTCATTACTAAAAACTAAGGTGATTTATGTAATGTACAATAATAATTTAACGAAATAATTTTATAGCTGATTATGCGGATGACGAGGATGAATCAGAACCTGGCGAGATAATTAAGGAACCTTAAACTGAAATGTCTATTGCAAATAATGGTATCAATGAAGAAAATGGTTTCATTCAAAATTTTCCAAGAGAAAATGACAATCTTACTTTCGATGAGATTTCTGGTACCACAAATGCTGGCAGTGATTCCATTCATAGTGACGGAATAGAGGAGAATACGGATTCAGGTAATAAGATAAATACTCTGATTGAAAAAAATGCGTAACTGAGAGATAGGTTTTCTCCTAAACTAATTCCTTTTTTATGGGAAAATAGCGTATTCGAAATAAAAAGTAATCTTTATTATTATTTGTACTTCATTATCTAAAAAATTTCAATTTTTCTTTATAAAAGGGTGTTGGATCAAAACCCTAACCTCAGAAATAAATTCCCCATTTTACTCATTAATTATTTGAAATAGATAACTTTCCACTCTGTAGATCTTTTATGTTTTAAAATAGAAATGTGACTATACGGATTCAAATCTTGCAAATTATAGAAGATGACAAACTTAACATCAAGTATAGAGATTGTATTTAAACAACGAAATCTCCAAACAATTTTGTCATGCTACGAGACAAAACTCTTATTAAAATCAACAGAATAATTCGCATACCAGAGGAAGTGAAAATTGAGGGCTACCCCTAGGAGATGCAAAGATCTGTGTTTACATTTCCAACTGACTCAAAAGATCTGTGCATGTGAAAACTTCGCGGAAAAGCAGAACATAGAATTATCGGAGTTAATCTTAATAAAGTTAAATTTGAAATGGTAAAACTGCCATTAAATTTTAAAGTTGATGGCAACATGAAAGTATATACCATTCCTCTTCTGCACTTAAAATTGGATAATGTACAGACCAATTTATATTTAGGGTGCAATTTTCTAGTGTATAATTAATAAGTGATAGTAATATTTTTAAATACAGAAATCACAAAAAAAATTTATTATTATTGATTTCCCTAACTACTACAAAATTATTTATTTATAATAATAATTCAGATTTTAATTTTTTTTTTAATTATAAAGGAAATTCTATAATTGTATAATTAACAATTGAATCAAACCTATTTAAATTATGAATTTAATTTAAGAAGTAACTATTCCATTATTTATCAATGTGATCTGATTATTTGAATTTACCGCACTGAACAAGATTCACCTGATTGGTGCTCAGTGTGCATCCTTCGACGTATCAATTCTTCTGCAGTGAGGGCAACTTGGAAAAAACGTAAAATAGAATTGTCATAATTAATCCTGTAGAGAAATTGCTAACAAGAACGAGATTCTGTTTGAAAATAATTTATAAGTGTATTGTATGCCATTCTTCGAGCTACCTGAAAAACCAAGGTGACGAAAAATAGTTTTGGTATAAAAATCACATATCTTAAAAAACATTAAGCAGAAGACTTTTATCTAGGCATTACCAACATTGCAATCGAGGTCGCTTCGTTATTATATGATCTATAGGCAGGGACGGATCTAGAAAATATTTTTGGGGGGGGGGGGCCGATCAAAATATCAAATTATACCCTTAGTCCCTTACGAAATTCCATATTGCATTTCTGCGCACAAGTATCAGTTCATAGTAATTAAAAAGGTATAATATGAGCAGTTAACATACTCCATTTCCACAGTTACCTAAAGAAAAGTACTATATGTAAGTTTCAAAATTTCGGGGGGGTTCAAAATAAATACGGTTACTTTATCTTTATATATTATACTATATATAATACGGTTACTTACATTAATTGAGTGAATTGCTTTAAACAAAGTTGGGTGCCATCAAATCAACATTCGCTTTTCTTATTGGATACTTGCATAAGTGAGTAAACATACGATTTTCGGAATATAACCTCACTTTCATTTTATACATTATTGTATGTATCTAAAAGCACTCATTTTAATCATTATATCAAGTTAGGATTGCAAACAAAATCATTTCATACATGAAAACACTTGGTTTTTTGCGTCTTGTTTATGCTTTTTTCATGCTAATCACAACATGGAAAACTATGGGAGGCTAAGAAACCAAATTACCATGATCGGTTAATTCTTTTTCCAACACAAATATGACAATATCTTTTCATATTTTAATCCCAAACGATTTATTATTGTTTATGATGTATTAAATATTACACAAATGTAAGGAAAATAAGTACAAGAAGTTATATAACAAAATTGAAAACTTATCCACGTAAATTTGAACTCCTGATCCTCATTTCGTTTCTCCGATTGAGCCATAAGAATGATACTTTTTGTTTTATTATATTTTTTTTTTAGTTTTATTTCATGTATTTTACTTGTTTACTATTTTTAGAAACATTTTTGGAAGCCGACGCCAGATTGAAATTATTGATAAGACAATCAAAAATATATTGCGTACTAATTTTGATCAAACAAAAAAAAAGAAAACTACTGAGAGACAAAACAACTCCCAGCTTTGCGATGCTAGAAAGAGGAATCATTCCACCGCAGGCGGTGCAAGCCGTAAATATTCCATTTTAATTTTTTTGGTCATTTAGCTTAAAAAACTGCAACAATTTTTTTCAATTTTTTCAAAATATTAAGAGTATATATGTTTTATTAATTTGTTGTATGCACTATTATTACAGCTAGTAACAGTAAGCGTGTCCGTGAATGTCTGAGAGATGTTTCAGGAGAAAGAGATCAAATAATTCTAGATCTAGAGACACTAAAATTCGAAGGTAAAGCAAAACGATTGTATCTGTTATTTATCATAATTCTTTTTAATGCTCAAAAAATAATGTATCTTATTTTTCTTACAGATGACAATATGCTTGATGACAACACTAATTTAAATAGAACAATTGGTTCACAAAATAAGGAGAGTAATAGCTCAGGAAAAGAAGAGGAGTTTATCGAAAGACCACAAGAGAAAGGTAAAACTAAATAATAGTAATTTTAATTTCATTGATGAGCATACAACATTTTCGAATTCCTTTTTAATATAATTGTAAATATGGAACATGTATTTATAATTTATTTATTTCACTATTGTTACAGGAAAAGATGTTTACTTTGGAAATAATGAAATTTTTACACAAAGTAATTCCTTCGCAGCCCTATGTAAGAATTCGAAATGTGAGTACTTCTATGCAGTTATTTTGAACTTTAATTTCCAATGTATTTTATTACTTCAGATGCATATATTTATCGTACCATAACGAATTTCATATTTAACTTTTCAGTCATCAAAGATAGGAAACGTGGTATTCCCGTGACAAAAAGTGCCAGTTCTTCTTAAAGACAAAAAACAAGGCCAATAGATTCTCATAGAGAAAGAACGATACCATCGGATTAGGAAAAAGCTAATATTGCGAGTAAGAAAATAACTGTTTTTGAAATAAGTCCAAAACAGATTAGTCAAAAATCTGTCCAGAAATTTTAAATATTCCTAATATTTTGCCATTTCATTTTTTTCTATTTTAGTTATCTTACGATGATGAAACGCTTATTACACAATTCAATTCTCTTTATTTGGTGTACACTGTGTTAAAAGAAATCAAAATCTTGAGGAAAGAAGTGAGAGATATCCGAGAAAATCTCATGGCCCTAAAAATATGTTTAGATCTACCTTTCAAGACACTTCAGGAAATGCAAAATTTTACTGAACAAATGCAGAACGATGAAGAATGCTGCAAAATATTTGTGAGTTTTCCTTAATATTTTAAGTTAATTCTTCTACAATAAAATTAAAAGTAATATTCAATTCAACTTTGAAATAAAAAACGTTTATTTATATTCATTTATTATTTTTTAAATCGATTTTTGCAAAAATTATCACTCGAACTATCAGTGGTCCAAAAGAATCTGCGTAAGTCTGCTCATAATATGATCAAAAAAGAGCTTTTCCGAGAGTACAATACGTGCAGATTTATTGTTGGTAAGAAAAGAAATTATTTCTAAATCAAATCATAGCTTCACACTTGACTCCTATATGACATTCATTAATTTTTTCATTTTCCCTCGCAGATATCTTGAATGAAAAGCTTCTTGTGCCAGAAGATAATGTGCTTGTCAACGTTGGGAATAGATTCACAAACGCCAAAGATTGGGAAGGCCATCGAAAAAACAGAACGTAAATCCCCGAACTATATAATTAATTTCAAAATGTGCTTACTTTGTATGCGTTCATTATTCGCTTTTCTTGAAAAAATAAATTTGATTTGTATTTAACTTAGATTTATTATTGCAAAAATGAAATAAAGCAATATTCTTAGAACGAAATAGCTACGAATAAATTATAAACTAGGGTCGAGCCTGGGCCAGGCTGGGCAGATCTGGCAAGCTAGGGCCCGGCTTGGGCCATAGGACAATTGCCACACGGGTATTTAGAAATTCAACTCGTTAAGTTTTCTGTCATAAAATCGTTCTATTCTCATTTTCGCAGCGTTGAGCTGGCCATGGACCTGTGCTTGTGTGTCAGTCAACCGATTCAGCAAATCGTCCACGTATTGTACATACGTCCTAGGAACGGTTTCGTTTGCGAATTCGGATGGAATCCTGGCTGGCTTACCGAACACTTCTTCATGTGGAGTTACTCCTGTAGATGAGTGGACAGCTGTGTTGAAGGGAAATAAGGCGAAGGGTAGCCAATCATCCCAATTCGTTTTTTCGCAGTAGTGCCTGAGATATTCCACGAAGGTGTGGTGACTGCGTTCCAGTGCTCCTAATGATAGTGGATGATAAGCGGTAGATTTGAATTGCTTGATTTTGAATATTTGAATATTTGATGAACGTCTTCTTTCATACTTTTCCAGTAGAAACGTTCCCTTACTTTTTCGTAAGTGCTTTTCTGGCCGCGGTTGCCTGCCGCTGTGGAATCGTGACATTCCGGGAGTATTGCGCGACGCTGTGATTCGTCTGGGATTAGTGTTTCACCGGTGCACACAGTGATTTGATAGTCGCTTTTTCCGAAGTGAGTTTTCAATACGAACTCTATTTGGTTCCAAGGGATACTATTTAACCCGTTTCCATCTCGTGCAATACTAAAGGCTTTAATTTCCAAATTC
>WSXT02155391.1:0-10179 GCA_011762715.2 Neuroterus valhalla | reverse complement strand
TTTCCGCTCATCAGGAACAAGCCAAGGGAGATTGACGTGTCTCTTGCTCGACCTAACTATCGTCAATTACCAACAGTTCCTCCGTTTGACTGTAGGGAGGTTTCTGACTTCAACCCCAAAGTCTACTATTCTTCGTGAGATTAAAACGACGCACGAGTAAATAATTTATACTGATTTATTCGAACCGATACTCTTTTGCGAAAAGAATTATCTGCTTTTGTCACGATTATCAAATCACGGAGGAAACAGGACTAAACATAATTTTGCTGCTTCATCATCAACCTTTTTTGTCAGGCGTTAAAATTCTAGACCATTCTACAAGTCACAGAATAGCTGCTCGGTTGAAAAGAAAAGTTAATAATAGAATTCACAAAAATGTATCTTCGAAAAAAACTTCTTCTTAAATTTCGCCCTAATTTTATTCCCTTGGCCACTGAACCGTCTTCCTTTTCTCCCCTATACCTCACTATTTCTTATTCGCCTTTTTCTACTTTGAAAAGATAAATATTTATTTCAGAGTTTACGAAGATTCTGTACAAACGATTAATAGGAACAAATAATCGAATATGTTATTCCGAGTGAAAATAATTTTTTTCAAAAAATTTTGCTGAAGATTCCTAAAAAAATGATGGTCTGGGTCCCAGAACTCTTGACAAATGCAAAACTCTTATTGTTATCAAGAATTGTAACAATAAATATTTCAATGGGACATTTCGCACTAAGCCAGAATAATATTCCCCACCAAACGAAAAACTGATTCACCATTTTAATTATTGAACATTCTAAAAGTTGATGACATTTTTAATTAGAGAATATCTCTATCAGGTTTTCCCTGAAACAAGAAAGTCGATATTTACAGTGATAAAATAAATCCAAAAATATTTACGATTATTATCAACAAATTTATATACAAGTACTTACACTCAGCATTCTTGCGCCGAATTTTTTTGTCTTCCTTCTTAAAGCATTTCACATTTCAACCTTTATGATCGAAACCTTTATATAACTATATTGGATATTTTCACAAAAGAAAAATCAACAAAAATCAAACTTTTTGGTTATTTCCGTTTTTGTTCAGCATAAATCATTCCCGGATTGATATTGGATTGTATTTCCTGAAGGTTGGAATCATGACACTTTGGATAATTGTTAATAGAAAATTTCTATGCAAGTTTTAAATCGTTTCAGTTCGAGTTCGATGATCTAGGTTCTTTAGAATTTGCTGATGTTATGAATGAACATTTTCACGCAAGCTTGTATGGGACCGACCCCATTAATTAGAATTTCGGAGATTTTGCAAATCTGCTTGGAAATAATCTTTTTCAATCATGCACTTTGAAAGGTTTGACATTGCAAAAGTCAATGAATGTTAATTCTGTGTATCGATGCAAGAAAAAAATTGACATGTAAAACGTTAATTTCTCTAAATAACGAATAACCAATTCATGGGTAGACCACGAGAAACTAAAGGCATCCTGTCGACGATACAAGCTCCCATTCCCGCACATTTTTTTTCCACTGCCGGGAATTGTATTAAGGAGTGAGAAAACTGATATCAATATGTTTCTGGTAAAAAGAAAAATCACTTTAACTTTCTCTACAAGGTGTAATTCGAAATATTTGTTCATGCTCACTCCCTGGTACAGGCTTGAGAGTCACTCCGTAAGACCACCTTGCATGGAACTAGTGACTTCGGCTGTCTACAGGGAGGCGTCCTGTCGCAATTCCTGTAATAAATGGTAGTTGATGAACTGCTTCATCAACTCACGAGTTAGTGCAACAACGTTATAGGCTATGCAGATGGCATGCTGGTCATAGTGAGTCGCCAACATCCAGACCCGTTTTTTGGGATCATCTAGCAGGTACTGGCAACAGTAAATACCTGGTGCAAGAAGACCGAACTTTCGGTCAACCCAAGAAAGACGGACACAGTCGTATTCAGCGGAAGGAACAAATGGAGAACCACGAGTGCACTGAGACTTTGAAAGGAGCCCTTGTAACCATATGGTCCTGTAGAAGAGCCATCGGAAAAAGTTGTAAATTGAAGCCGGTGACACTTATGTGGATCTACATGGCGTTCCTGCTTCCTAGACTAACTTAGCAGCAATGGTGTGGGGAAACAGGGTCAAACTAGCCACTTTGAGGTATCGACTTGAAAGGATCAGGGGACTGGTTCTTTCAGGTATCACCAGAGCTTCAAAGTCTTCACCTGTGGTGATGATGATGGAGGCCCGAACGGGCTTAGAGCCCGGTTACCTCGTCATCAAGGCCATGGCTGCAAAGGTGGCCTGGACGCTAAACATTCCTAATCGGGAAGATACTGACGCAGTTGGAGTTGCATATTCCAACCTACATTGCGTGCAGGCCAACTCTGAGTTTGCACAAGGATAAAACGTCTACTAACGGCAGTCTGCCGAAGGGGGAGAGGAATAGGCTCTACGTTCCCGATGCAATCCTGCACTACATTTCTTCAATGCAAGATTTGGTCTGTGATCTAGTGCGCCTACAAGGCCCTGGAGCATGGCGATAAAAGGAACATCCATATCTGCTTGGCATTTCCAGCAGGTCAGTAACTGAAGATATCAACAGACGGCTCATCGAAGAACGTGCTAAGCGAGCGAAGGAAATACGCAAACTCAGCAAAAACAAGGCCAAGGTCCTAACAGAAATGTTAGTAGGGTATTGGAACCTTGACTATCACATGCGCAAGATAGGGTTAGGGACGCAACGAGAACAATCGAGCGTCGAGGGCTCTTGGGGTACTAGCTCAAATAAAAATAATAAAATTAACAATAATAATCTCGAGTTATCGCGTTGTCGTCGCGGTAGGGCCAGAGTTTTCCTCTTATGACTTTCATGGCTACATTAGCCGTAGCATTGCTACTTATCGCCGGCCGAGGATTGTCATGGCACCCCTGGAGCTACCGCTGGGGGCTGCAGCATGCGGGACAGTGGTCATGTTGAGCTGCGTGATGGTCAGGCAGATCTCGTCAATTAACAATCTGGCCAGCAAGGACATCTGCGGAACGCGGGAAACAGTGGAACATCGGCTGTGCCTGTTGAGGATGCTCTGGCTAGCTCAAGCGATTTTCAGCCAGCCACCTTATCAGGAATATCGTGTGAGAGCATCATTTGCACAACCAAAATGATGGAAGAATTGATGCGTCTCTATTACGAAAGCGCAAAATTTGAGTTCGAGCGCGAAAAGGGCTCCACTTAGAGGACAAAGTTAACCGAGAAGTATCCCCATGAACAGAAAGCTGTAGTAAAGGATCTCATCACGAAGGTCAAGGACATCCGTAATAATCTTCTTATTTTAGAAGACCGAGCTATGGAGTTAAGGTAAGAGGTGAAATCGTCTGGGTAATCGTCGATGGTGAACATCAATTGGAAGAAGCTTCACTACAAGATCAAATGGAGACTGATGATGCATCACAACATCACCATGGTATTGATGTTTCTTCACGATTTCTCGATGATCTAGTAACACCAAATCTTACCAAAACAGATGGCCCTATTTTGAGAGGCTGTAGTGGAGATTTGGCGATCAAGGAGACGATTGAAATGAACATACCATACGAACAGAGATGTGATGCGCCTCTATTTTGTGGGCAGACTGTGAGAAGAGAACATTATCGTCTCTTCTTACTTGAGTACCAGCATCTAGCCACAATGATAAGGGAACAGAATCCAGCAGATCAAAAACGCTCAATATCTGTTGAAACATTGCTCCCGGAGGTTGAAATAGCCGCTATAAGAATGGAAGGAGGACAGCAGCCTCCAAATAATGAAATATCCATAGGGAATGTGGATAATGAAGACCTCATCGGATCTGAAGGTATAGGTGCTAGGGATAATGAAGAAGAAGGGTCGGGTCCACTAGAACTACATCAGGACATCAACGTTCGCGTTGATTTCAATAGCGAAATCCCTGAAAAACTGCAGCACCTCGGAAGGAATTTTGGTCGAGCCTTTTTAGAATTCAGGAATGTAGAACCAACTAGAAGGCATTCTTTGCGGAAAATGTTCGACACAAATGATCTGCATGCACTGATAGGGCACCTCAACAATAAGGTTTTGCCTTTGCACTTAAATGCAGAACTATCAGTATTTCCGGTTGCTAACTCTTGTATATTGTGCGTCTGTGGTAGTTGTAAGAACGTAAGGTCGTAGAACTAGGTCTACAGATGCAGTCATTGGCCTAAGGCGAAAACAAGATCCCCCATGGAAATTCAGGTTGGATGTGGATGTCAGCAATGTGAGGAGCAAATTGTCTCGACTTACCCAATATAAGAAAGTAAATAGAACCAGAAAGCTGATACACCATGGTAATAATATCTTCTACCCTCGGAACATCGGGACACTGACACCGGCAATATTGGATTGGATAACAGATTTTCACCGGCAGAGACTTAGTGCTATTACTGCCAGACTGCGTTAATACAATAAGAGCAGTGCGAGAAGGCAGCAGAATCGAACCTTCCAGGATGATGAAAGGAGGTTATATCGTTAACTGAATAAGGAGCAGAGCATGCACCGTAACACTGAAGTTCCTTAATTGGAAGATATGGCAGACTACTGGTCAGATGTTTGGGGAAAATATAACAGAAGAAATTTAGACGCTGCGTGGTACCAACTAGATGAGAAAAAGGCAGGCGAGAACCCTGTAATGGAGCGTTCCATCACCACAGACTCGGACGTTGCAGCGGTTTTGGAAAGATCCAGTAATTGGAAAGCTCCAGGTCCGGACATGGTCCACAACTTCCGGTACAAATACCTTACAAGTGTCGGTCTTCCAGCGATTTATAAGTTCCTCACAGCGGTCACTGCAGATAAGGTTTACCAGCACTGTGATGAGAATAACATCCTAACCGAAGAACAAAAAGGATGTTGCAAAAACTCGCGGGGCAGCAAAGATCTAGTTATCATTGACGCTGTGGCCATGACGTAAGATAGCAAAGATCAGAGGAACTTGCAAATGGCTTACACTTATTACAAGCAAGCGTTTCCTTCGGTATCACATGACTATTTGCTCAAGGTTTTGAAAATTCACAAGATCTGCCCACGCATTATTGATCTTCCAGGTCGTGCGATGATGCGTTGGGGAACAAAAATCCAGTACTTTGATCATGGACTACCAAGGCCAACTAGACCCATTCGCATCACGACGGGTATCTGCGGGACATCATGGAAAAACATACAAATTCAAGATCTCCTGTGTTTTCTATTTAAAACCAATTGTTGAACTATGTCCGCCTTGCAGACAGAGTCAAGAAATGATCAATTTTATCCATACCATTTTATTGCAAAAATATATATTTAATCTTTTTTCTGGAACATAACAATTTTGGACATGTCCAATTATTACTCACCCTGGTCAACACCAATAAGATCATAAAGAAGTTGAATTTTTGATTCTGGTGTATTTTTCCATATTCGCATTTATCACAAATAACTTTCAATTTCCAGAGGAGCATTTTATTGAAATCAAGCATTTATTTCTCACTAAATAAAAGATTTGAATCACAGTGCTGCCAAACATCTCACGGAATATACATACTATCATTATTATAGGCCAAATCCATTTTAGAGTAGCAATAGCTACAAAAATGACATCACTGTGGTTCAAGTCACGGGCTTCTACTACAATCCATGGTAATCAAGTTTGTAATTTCATATGGGAATACACTCGTACTTGGAATTGCAATTTAGAAAAAAAACATTTTGAAAAAATTATCCAGCAATGACTGTGATTGAACTTCTTGAAAATTCGAGTTGATAAATGTTTTTTTTTTAGTAGTTTCACGTGTACCTTGAATCGTATCTCATTATTGTCATGTATAAAGTTATGTTGAGAGCAACGAACACAATTGGAAAAATAGAGTTCTTTCAACAAACAATTAGAGCAAATGAGGAAATGTTTTAATTGCTTATAACATGTTGTCAACGCTCCTGACAACATGAGGTCTCGAGATGCCCTTAAAGTGGTCAATTTTGGTTATAACGATAACATTCAAAACATTCTCACGAAGGTGCTGGCAGTCAGCACCTTCACTGCAGCAAATTTGATAAATTTGATTAATACAACCCACCAGAACTTTGGGCTCTTCGAAAATGCAAAAATCGAATTTCCAAAAATTACCCCTCTGATATAAAAACAACTCTACCATTTTCCTCAAACAACCAACATTCTTGTGAAGGGGTGGCAGTCAGCTCCTCTACTAGACAAATTTGACAGATTTGAAAGATGGGACACACCAGAATTTTGAGCTTTTCTTGGGCTCTTTGGGAGTGCGAATATTTATTACCCAAAAACCACCCTTGTAACAGAAAAAATACCCTCCAGGAACAATATACACTATAATCAAATATGAACACATCAGTATTATGTGATATTTTTGGGCCTTTTTTGGGCACCAACGCCGATTTTCGGGCTCACTTATCTTTCTCAAAAACCGAAGTTAGCGTCGAGTTTATGACGCCAGCACCTTCATAAAAGCACATTTGGAAAATTTGGGAGATAAGATGTTCCAGAATTGGGAGCTTTCTTAGACTCTTCAAAAGTACAAGAAAAATCTTCCGTTAAGCACCCCTATCACGT
The DNA here is from genome assembly GCA_011762715.2 of Neuroterus valhalla. Taxonomy (NCBI): domain Eukaryota; kingdom Metazoa; phylum Arthropoda; class Insecta; order Hymenoptera; family Cynipidae; genus Neuroterus; species Neuroterus valhalla. The sequence continues at coordinate 3,578 of WSXT02155391.1, read as the reverse complement.
AGAAACTACTCTCAAAATGGAATATGCACTTCATTTTAATATAAGCCTGTCAGACTGGGCATTTTTCTAGGCATTCGCTGACTTCAACCAAAAAATGAAAGGCAGAACTTTATATTTCTTTGAGATGCCCATCAAACTAGAACTTGCACAAAACCAAAACTCAATTTTTCGGAAACCAAAATTTCGCGATTTTTCGAGTTTTTGTGTACCTTTTTCAGGCCTCATTTCTAGTTTGTTGATTCAAGACCCCTTTTAAAAAAATCGAATTTCGTTTGGAGGTGCTAGCTTGAACCACGCTAGCATCTCTGCTGCATGGAAATTTGAAAGAATTGAAGATAAAGCCAGGCAGACTTTGGGATTTCTCTTGGGCTCTTAAATGCACCAACAAATAATTTCCCAAAACCACACTTATGCACCTAAGCATTTTATTATTTTTGAGCTCTTCGGAAATACCAACTTCGATTTGTAGGTTCCAATCCTCAACGCTGAAAAGCACCCTCTTCGTATAACGCAGATATGACTTTGCCACAAACAAAAATTTACAAGATCCTTTAACGCCAATCTATTTTATTATTTTTGGCTCTTCAAAAACACCAACTTTTGATTTTCTAGATGACTTTGCCGAAAAAACAATATTAACGTGATCCTTGAACGAAAATCTATTCTATTATTTTCGGGCACATAGAAAATACCAACTTTGATTTTCGGGTTCCAAACCTTAACGCTGAAAAGAACCTTGTTTGTATAAGGCAGATATGACTGCAAAAAATAATTATTCACGAGATCCTTGAGCGCCAATCTATTCAATTATTTTTGGACTCCTCGTAGGCCCAAGAGGAGCCCAAAATTATTTCGTGCTTCATATAAAATTTTTTGAATTTTCCAAAAGGGGGTTGGTTTTTTCTACATAAGTGTGGCTTTCTGGGAAAGATTTGTTGGTGCGTTCAAGAGCCCAAGAGAAGTCCTGAATTCTGCCTGACTTTATCTTCAATTTTTTCTGAATTTCCATGCAGTAGAGATGCAAGCTTGATTTAGGCTAGCACCTCCAAATGAAATGCGATTTAAAAAAGTACTTGAGACAAGAAACAGGGCGAAATTCTGGTTCCCGAAAAATTGAGTTTTGGTTTTGGACAGGTTCTAGCTTAATGGGCATCTCAAAGAAATTTGAAGTTCTGACTTTCATTTTTTGTTTGAATATCTAATTTTTGTATAAGTAGTAGGTTTTAGTTTGTATAGTTGGCTTTCAGTAAACAAATTTTGCGCATTTTGGTCAATCTGAATAGTGAAAAATAACCGAAAAATAGGTGCACCTAAACATAAGAATATTGACTATCTTTTTTAGAGTAGTTTTAAGGTTATTTGAATGTTTTCCGTAAAATCACTCTCTGCACTCAAAGAGGGCCTCGGAAACTACCAAGTTTGACAGGCTTATATTTGAATGAAGTGCATATTTCCTTTTGAAGGTAGTTTCTATGTGATAGGGGTGTGTTTTGGAAGATGTATCTTGTGTAGAGTTGCCAGATGCTCCGAGTCGAAAAATCAAACATTCCGCAGCCCCCCCCCCCTTATTAAATAATCGAAAAATAAGAAAATCATTTTCAAAATATAAAATAAATCTCGATCACAAAAAATTGAAAAATGTTTCGAAAAAGTATTACCTGTAAATATATCAATCGATAAAACAGCTGATAATTTCCCTAGTTTGCGATTTTTCCCACTTTTTTTCTAGTGTCTACCAACAGTCAGACAAAAAATATACCGAAATACTTGGTGAAAGATTGTGAATGATGGAAATATGTATAAAAATAGTTGATCGAGAGAAAAAATCGGACATTTCAGTAGAAAGGCGGACAAACGGACACGGGACAAAAAAAGCGGACGTCTGGTAACCCTAATCTTGTGCCTTTGAAGAGGCAAGAAAGCCCCGAACTCTGGTGCACCTTATTTCCCAAACTTGTCAAGTGTGCTCTAAAGAAGGTGTTGGCGTCATGATCTCGTCACTAACTTCGGTTTTGGAGAAAAATAAGAGAGCCCGCAAATCGACATTGGTGCCCAAAAATATCACATAATACCGATATGCTCCTATTTGGGTATACATAGTACATATTCTTTTGGAGGGTAGTTTTTTTTGTCACAAGGGTGGTTTTAGGAAAATTAATGTTCGCACTCTCGAAGAGCCCAAGAAAAGCCCAAAATTCTGTTGTGTTTAACACCAAATTTGCTCTAGTTTCGAGAAAAATGAATAAAAATTGAGAATCTGAAATTTGAGAGATAATATCAAATCTCTTATAAACGACCAAATAATTTAGTTGAAATCTGCAACCCCTGTGAATCAAATAGGGAACCAAGAATCCAACGACCAAATTTGAACACACACATTCGAATATAACTATTTTTTAAAAACAGTGAAGAGAAAAAGAGGAGAGATAGAGGAAAGGTTTATCTTTCCTCTCTTTCTCTTCACTGTTTTCTAGAATAGGTATATTCGAATGTGTTTGTTCAAATTTGGTCGTTGGATTCTTGGTTTCCTGTTTGATTTCCAGGGGTCGCAGATTTGAAAAAATAAAAAAGTCCGGAAATTGGCATCGGTATACTTTTATCGTCGCATGAAACTTCATAAAATTTCTATTGGTATATAGCAGAATGGTTTTTAAAAGTTACACCACGAGCATTAATTTTTGCTTCCGGAAATCTTCACTGTACATTGTGAAACCCTAATCTACGTTTTCAATGTTTACCACACTGCTATGTATTCTCTAACATTTGGGACTTCAAAAATAATTGCAATAATGTCAAACTTACTGTTGATGCTCCATGTATCCCAATTTCTTAGGTTAAAAATGTATATAATATAGTTTACATACAATGGAAGAAACACTGATATTTTTCATTTGTTACGTAAGAAAAATGAGAAATATCATTTCCAAAAGTTATGCAAAGATTCCTAGCCAGCTTTTCTCTGTGTACAGTATAGGCCCGGAAAACGAAAAATCCTGGGTTCGGATCCCAGAAAAGTAGAAAGGCAGTCCTATTTTGAAAGAAAGTTGTATTTGATTTCTATCATTATCTTACGTCTGATATCAGTGGATACGACTTGGAATCCGAGAGTGAATTTTTCAGTAGGGTCACCTCTGAATGAATTTTTGACACTGAATTAAATCCGATAGGTACATTCTTTGATTGTCCGAAAACACAGGTCAAGTTTTTTGGTCAGCCTTTTACCTCTGGTATTCGTAGTTTTTCGATGAAAGCAAAAAAAAGGGCAATCGAATTTTCCATCCAACAAATCTCACTAGATGCGATAGACTTTGCAGAGTTGCAAATTATTGTTTTATGAATGTCTAGAAGAATACCTTCAACCGTATTTTATAGAGACAATAGTTTTTGTCCTTAAAGTGGAAAATGACATGAAAAATCGTACATTCAAATTTTGTCGCTACACAACGCTCTCCAAATCTGAATTAGTGAAATTTCACTATTTGATAGTGAAATTTCACTAATTGAATTAGCGAGAAGTGGGTCACTACGAATTAGTGAAAAACTACTAATTCAATTAGTGAAAATGTTTTACTAAATCA
>WSXT02155380.1:0-10179 GCA_011762715.2 Neuroterus valhalla | reverse complement strand
ACTTCTTCATTCGTGACCGCGCACGCCATAACTGAATGCGATACGAGGTCGTCGCTTTTTTACATTGGTAAAAAAAAGCAGCTTACGCTGTAGCGAAGATAATGTCCGATCCAGAATTGAATGACCTTGCTAATATATGTGCAATGTATCTAACGAAAGTGCTCTTGAAATTGTTAGTAACTTTTTGGCTATTTTGTATGATCAAAATAATAAATATAAATCTATTCGTACTGGTATAATTCGCTAGGATATAGTTTACCCCGGCTGAAAAATCCAAGCATCAATAAGTTACCACCGTCTAAGTCTGCATTACAAAAACGCGTACTACGATGACTGTTTTTGACAAATTCACAAATGGAATCGAGCGATGTATACAAAAGCGATACATCAAGCGATCGATACAAAAGACTTGGAAAAATATAGATGGCTGGTCGATGAAAGAATTATATCCATGTAAAAAAATGTAACACGCGTAAGGAACGAAGTTCCTCTCGACGCTTAAGGGGGTCGTCTAGTTACGCACTCGATTTTTGAGCATCTCCTTGGGAGGAACTCAACCGCGCCTCCATGAAAAAATTGTACTCGACTTTGTGGCAAGCTTTTTCAGGTTTGGCTGGATGAATCTCAAAAAAACAAAAAATTTCTGTATTTTTTATAACTTTGGCTATGGCCTGACACGAGATTTTTAATCTGAGTTGAAAATTCTCAAAATTGTGGATGTTTGAACAAAAAAAATTGAATTTCCACAATTTTTTTTCAACTAAGAAGGGCTGTAAAAACGTGAAAAAATTTTTTCCCCAAAAAGCTCGTGTCAGGCCATAGCGAAAGATTCTGTTTTGGGTTACATCCCTTACAGGGTACATTTCTAGTATCATAAAGATTCGAAATACGTAAAAAAAATCGATTCTTTCAAACCGCGTAACTAGACGACCCCTTTAACAAATACTGAATATAAACGTTCCTCAAATACGTATATAAAAGTAATGCGTGTCTTTGAAACACGCGGTGGGGACGGAGTTTCAAATGCGTATGTCAGTACGTCCTTCTCCTTAGCGAGCATTTGAAACTCCGTTCCTACCGCGTGTTTCAAAGACACACTTCACTTTTATATGTGTATTTGAGGAACGTTTATATTCAGCACTTGTTAAGCGCCGGGAGGAACTTCGTTCCTTACGTGTGTCACTTTGACACGTTTACTTTTTTTTACTTCTATCAAGAAACTATAATAAAGTATAGAAAAAAAACGTTAGAATAGTCCGATTTTTGCGTTTGAAACTTTGTTGTAAAGCTTATAACAATAAGGTATCAATTGTGTGAGAATTGGTGGAAAATATTGCGAAAAGCGAAAAGTTGCATTTTCGTAGTATCTATATGTCGTAAACCATGCTCCTCAAATTTTACTCGGTGTCATAAATCTTTTCAAATAAAGAAGTAGTAAGCAGGGCTCTTTGAAATTTGAGACGGTTTATTATATGTCAATGCTAGTCTGTGAGAGTATATTAGGATCGTTGACGCTTCTTTTTCATGTGAAATTCACAAGGCAATTTTTTCACAATTTTCCACCAGCCTATGTACATCCAAAATCCTCCATAATTAGCAGTACAACGAAACTTGAATCGCAAAAATCGGACCATTTTCACTTCTATAACAAAACGATAATGAAATAGCAAAAATAACAAAAGTAGACCGATTTTTGCTATTCAAACTTTGTTGTGAAGACAATAACAATGAGGTATCAAATATGTGAAAATTGATTAAAAATTTTGCGAAATGCAAGAATTTGCATTTTCGTAAAATCAACAGGTCATAAGAATGTCATCACTCCCAATGCTAGCGCTACTTCAACGATGCTCGTAAAAATGAAGACCCGTATCATTTTCTCAAGTCGATGACGCTTTCAGCGTTGGGTCCGAGATGTTTTCTTTGTTACGGTAATCAATCACAGCGTTACGGTAATGAAATACTTTCTGTAAAATCAGTCTCTACCCACGAAATCTCTCTACCCTCGTATAAGGAACTTCGTTCCAAAAATCTAATTTAAACTGTTGCGATCTATGTAGTTGTCGACCTTTATGTACCAAAAAAAAAAAGAAAATCCAGTAATTGACGATACGATATACGATTTACGTATACGATACGTGAGTATGATTCTGAGGTAACGACATACGCCTCTCTGATCTTGCGTATCAGAAATATGACACTCTGTTTTTAACGCGCCAACATACGTGGCTGTGAATGTAGCATCATAAGATACGTGCATATGTTTATGCTGCCCCGAGAAGGGTTATTATGATTAGGAGGCGTCGCATTGACCGTGCATTTGGCGTGTGTGACGAACCGCGCGTTCGGTTGATTGAAATCGCTGTACGACATTTACTAATGAAGATCAAGGTGCTAAATTTTTCGAAAAACTTCTATATATTTTACACTTTGAATCTGCGTATCTTGATATTAAAAATTGAAAACTTTGTCACTCAACTTTTGCAAAAGTATGCTCCTAGTCGGATTAGCAGAAAAAAAGTTTTCTGAAGTTCCCCAACCAATCGGAAAATGCTTTAGAGATTGCGGACAACCTTTACTAGTTCACGAATAGGTTCGAAAATATGTCATAAAATTTTCAAAGAAAAAAATTAATAATTGACTGAGTGACACCGCGTCGAACTCCAATAGTCATGAAAAATAATCCTACTCATTTTCGACGTAATTGTAAATTTTGACAATGTTCCCCTAATGTTAGGCTGGAATTAATTTCAGATTCAGCATCTTCGAAAATATAAAGTTAGGCTATTTTTAGCAATAAGGAATGATCTGGTCACTACTATGTCATTTTTTGGGTAGTTGCCGCTCGCCTAATAAGGGAAAGGGTAACTAACGGGATACTCTGATTATAAAAAGATCACATCTACCTGTTTTCTTCAATTGGCTATTCCAAAAAATAATAACTTCAATATCAATTGTTTCCGTCTAATTTGGAAATGGAAAAAGGGCTTTTAACTGATAAGCGATCAAACCTTGAGAAAATTTTAAACTATCAGAACATAAAAGTTTGAGTTGTTGGAAAAAGTTAACAATCCAAAATAAATTAGAAAAATTTCAGAATCTCAAATTGCTTACACCTTATAGGGTAAAAAAGTTATAATGTTTTTAATACGTATCAGTGAACGAAGAGATTGTAGCAGAATCTCTGGAAAAGTTGATGGAGAATAAACTCGTTAAAGAGAAGAAGATGGAGCTAGAAAAGAAATTAGAGTCTTTGAAGAAAAAACACGAAAAGGTATTTTTCCATATAATTACTCTTCTACTCTATTGTGAATCGTCTTCTATCGAAGACACACTTTGTATTGCTTTTTTCCTATAATCAAGTAATCTGCCTTAAATTGTTTTCCAGGAGAAAATAAGGTTACAATCACAAAAAAGCTCTATTGATGGAGAAAAACACAAATCCAAGTTCTACATGAGTCACAAGCTGGTGAAGCGTTTGTCAAGTAAAAATATGTAAGCAGTTTTCTTCCCTCAATATTAAGCTGTAATCAATTTATTACTTCAGAGTACTAATAACAATGTCCGATTTTCTACTGGAATCTCACTTTTGTGCAAACTTCGATAAAGTTTAATGTTTTTTTTCATCCTCAGTTTGTTTTCTTGCAGTTTTTCTAGTGATGTTGGTCTAAGCAATGTGGCTCTTGCGGAAACGTCTGAATCTTCAGAAGAAACTCGCGAGACTGTTGTAGGAATACCAAAAGGACTTCCTCGAAGCCAAAGTGAGCGGTTGTTGGCTGTTTTTAAGGAGCACGTACTTCAAGAGCACGAACTTCAAGAAAAGTATCACGAGGTCTCATTTCTCACGTTAGAAAAAGTTATGAAATCTTCCCAGTCTAATCAACTGAAGACACTCAAGGTTATGTTGGATCGAGAAACTGCTGATGTTATGAGGAAACTTCAGTCAATGAGACATGCAGAGGTTAGTACGAGTCTTTTCAAAAGGATTACATATGTTTCAGAGAAATTATAAGGAGACCAAATAGTCCGGGAGCTACGAAGGAAAAGTGGTATGATTTTACAGGTTTTCACGATTCTTGCAATAAATATTTGCAAAATGATCTCCTGAATCCGACGGTATGAGGTGCTTCTGAGAATTTATGTTAATCTATCCCTAATATTGTTCATTGAACACTTTGTTGCAAATCATGCGGTACCTCCTGCAACTGTTAATATTCAAGAAAAAATAATTTTACAACTGTTTGGTCTTATTATAATCAGAAATGTTCGTTGTAAGTGAATTCTTGTATGCCTGATAGTTTTTGCAAAAAACGCAAAATTACATAATATAAAATACGAATATTAGGTATCGCTTCTGGATATTCTGCAGGTGAGCGATTACGATTACCCAAAAAAGGTTTCAAGAGTACTATGCAGAATGATCTCCTGAATCCGATGATATAAGGTGCTACCGCAAAATTCATGATCATTCCCTAGACATCGTTAAATGAACGTTTTTCAACGAATCATGCTGTATCTCCTGAAATTTGTAGCATTCCCACATGTTGTTTCCACAGTCAGTTAAAGAAGCTAAAGAGAGAAAAAATTTTTCCTTGACTATTTTCCATTTTCGCACAATCTATGCCATGAATGGAAAATTAATATAAAATAAAATTATTATCTAAAGATCGACAGCAATTGAAGCTTCAACCATTTTTTCCTCTCTTTTATTAGCTTCTCTCGTAATCAAAGAACAAAGCTACCATAGCCTAATAAAATTCGATTGAACAATATTTAACAATGTTTTTATTTTTCCGAACCGACTCTAATATTGAAAGGCTGGGAAGCTCTTGCTGGCCTTTTGATGCTACGTTTCTTCCTGCCGGTGACCAGCTTATGTTAGAAGCTTTGTACCCTTTCAGCAGGTGGTCGCTTGCCTACTCACGCTATCTTCCTTTTTCAGGGAATGAGACCCGGTTGTAAGAAATTGCAATTTCTTTTAAGTATTGGGCAAGCTTTACTGAGCTGGATTAGCGCACTTGTATCATCAGCAGAAAATATTAGAAAAATGAGAAATAATCAAATAATATCTTTATTTTCTGTTGATTTTTTATGCTTCACTCTCTTACACCTCACGTTTCAAATTAAAGCAGAAAATATTAGGGATAAAAGGAAGAGTTGCAGACAAATCGTATCCCTTCTTGGGTCATTGAACTGATTCAGAGAATAAGATTCGAAAATGTTGATAATTTCCGGAAATATAACATAATTTGTAAGGAAATGATGAATCAACAATATCCAGAAAATTACCATGAATCTGCGAAAGCACCTTATACTATCGGATTTAGGAGATTATTCTGTACATTATTCTGCATACTTTTTTTGGCCACCCGTCACCTTTTACCTGTAAACTATCTATAAGCAATGCCTGAGACTCTCATTTCATATTATACTTTTTTCGCAAAAAATATGAGGGAGACAAGAGTTTGTATTTGAAGAAAACTGCTAATTCCAACTACACTCACCGCTTAGCGTAGGGCCAGTGTCGGGAACTGTGGTCCTCAGAGGATAGCAATTAGAAATCTAGTTCGAACCAGATTTGGAGAGACGACTGACTAGGCAAAGGTAAACACTCAGGACCGTATGTATAGTCTCGTGAATACGTGCGTCGCAAGTCTCCAAGTAAACAACTTCTATGCTACGCATTACGGTACTGCCTTTTCAAGGCTGATGGGCTGTCGTGCTGCGTCATGCGAGGCTCGGGGGGAGGGACAGAATCACTCAAGCATGATCAGCCGAGAAACTGGCCCTCTGCCGATGGGCGCCCCGGCAAGCGGTGAGTGTACACCTGAAAGTTTTGCAAAGAATTTGATTCAATATTGACAATCTTAGTAGATACAGCATGATTTGTGAGAAAACAAATGTTCCATTACCAATATCTTGAGAATAACTATAAACTCGCAAAAGCACCTCATACCTCTGGATCCAAGAAATCATTTTGCAGTATCTGTTCAAAAAATTTTTAGGAATCTTCTACCGCGCACCAAAAACCCCTTTGCCTTCAGACTGAAACCGTTTGCATGCAATTTAACAGGAGGGGCAGGAGTTGTTTCTCACAGCGTGCGTGAAAAGCGGAATCAATTTCTGAATCAGTGCGAATGTTTGTTAATCATACGAAGCAAAGACACGATCCACAGGAAGCTTCACATTTATTGTTCTAGCTAATTATTTATTTCGCAGGATGGGATTAAAGTTATTAAGTATGAAATACATTTACTTGTGAAGAAACTATGTCGGACATTAGTTTTTATGCATAAGTGATAATACAGTCAGGGATGCCTATTCCGCAGCGGCTTGTGTTCGGACGCACTGTACTCCTACTGAAGAGACTTACCAACGCAATTTGTTGATGGCCTGCACTGATTACCAGAAAGTTTTTGCTTTAATTTCCTACAGAACTATATCATCTGTATGTTGGAAAGCTTGAATCTCCATCCATATATAGTGGGATTGATAGAGAGATTGATGTCCCCTTTGAAAAACCAGAATTAACTATATCTTGTAGAGAAAATCGTGTGACAGTTAACAGTGTCACTTTTCAGAGAGGCGTCTTTCAGGTTTACACACTGAGACCTTTCCTCTCTTGCATCACACTATTGCCGCTGTCTGTCGCTTTAAGCAAATCTCATGGGTACATCTGCAGTGGAGGTTGTGATTGTGAGCGCAAGGTCACTTATATATTTCATATGAATGACTTGAAGATCTATGTTTCTGGAACGAGCGTTTCGAGAATGCTCTAAGAATCGTCAAGGCGCATACATAAGAAATCGTTATGAACTTTGGTTTGGACCAGTGTGCCAAGATTCATCTAGAGCATGGGAGCATTGCAGTGTTGACCTTGAGTTTATGGACATGGACGCTATTAGACACTTTGGCGCTGAAGAGACCTACGAATACCCAGACGTGCCCAAGAGCCGCGTTCAGGACATGACATCAGAAATGGAGGCTCTCCGAAGCAGATAAAAACATCTTCTTTGACAGACTTGGGCGTCCAGACGGTCGGCGTTGGTCAAGATATCTGCGACTCACAAGCCTGCCACCCTAGTTCTATTTTATCCATTTGGGATGGTTCCATGGGCGAAGAACGAACTCAAGGCTTTCGAGATTACCACAGGTAAGATCATGCCTATGAAGAGAACCTTGCATATAAATTGTCCCTTTCCGCGCCTATGCATCGCACGCCGTAAAGGCGGGGGTGGACTTCCTAATATCAGATACCTTGATAACCGAATTATTCTGAGTGCGTCTTACGTCGACGCAAAATGGTAGAGATCCTTCCCTGGCAAATGTCAGGAATCACGAGATCATCGGAAAATGAGCTTTCCTATACAAAGCCCTGAAGCAGGCGGCTGATATTCTTGACCTGTGTTTTTAACATCTGTAGTAAGGACAGTGTATTACTCCATCGAGATGACTTACTTCTCATCGTACCATTGGAGAAAGCAGAAGCCCTTAACTTTCTGAAACAACATAAAGACAAGGAAACGCATGGAAACCTTTGCAAGATTGTGAGAGAACAATCATTGTCAAATGAGTCTACGTTTGGTTTCCTTAAATCATCCGGACTCAACCCAGGCACAGACAGTTCCTTTTCCACGGGTCGAGACGGTATCATTTCCACCTAAGTTCAAACCTTATACAAACAGTATTAACCTTTGTCAGTATCCATGCAAATTATATCTGCGTTGTTTCTGAGGAACTTTTTTATCAACATGAAATCTGCAGCAATTTAACGATTGATACTACTTGTGTGTCAACAAATTATATCAACCAAACTTTTTGAGAAGTTTAAGATCTTGTTCCGGAAGTCTTGCTGATCTTATATCAGAATGAGTGTCGCAGAGTGTCAGAGACAGTGGCAAAAGTTTGATACTAAGGAGAAGACGGCTCATGCTGTCACCCTGGAAGACGCTCCTCTCGAAACTGACGCTGTTACTTTTCACACGATGTTTTCCGTTGGAGATATTCTGGTGATCAATCCAGGCTATTGACAGGTTGTGATTTCAAACTGTAGCGTCTTTGTAGACGCTTCTGTTGATCAGCAGGTTCTTCCGAAAACTTTCTGCCTCTCTTATCAGCGTATCCATACAGCGTATCCAGACAAGTCATTGACTTGTAGTTCCTTGGTTCAGACAAGTAGGCTCTTTTTGGGAGGAGTAAAGTGCCTCCTAACACTATCCGTTGTGAAATAGGGATCTTCTTCTTTAAATATGAGGTTAAGATCCAGACCAGACGTTGGTGAAAAGTTCATGATACCATTCGGTCTGAGAGGGAAGAAGTTTCCCGTGCCTCTCAGTGCTATCTTAACTTCTTCAACAGTGATTGGTATGCATTTCCCCTCGAATGTTGTGATTTTCCCGCACAGCTCCTTGAAGCGCAAAATATTCATGATTCTTCCATTCCATGGGTATAGTATATATAGAAGGAGTGAACCAAGGCGTGAACTAGGGCTTAAACAACAGTGCTAAAATCTGAACGGTTCCCAGAGGCGCTTGCACAAAATGAACAAGGAGATTTACTGGACTAAACAGAAAACGTCCCCCAATCAGTGTGTGATTAACTGCATGCAATCCGGTGAGCCTTTTACACGAAGGATCCAGAATTTCCTTCGCAAAATGAGGATCGAAAAAATACAGGTGTTATATGACCCAAGGAGGAGAATACAGAAGAGGAAGAGCTGGGTCAGGGAGAATCAACAGTTCTTCGCTGAACCGTCGCGCTTCTTCTGAGATTCTCCTGTTCCTGTTGGAAAAGCGCTCTAGTTCGAGGAGATGGAACTTTTTGGAGAGAGGCTTATGAAGTTCATCACTCATTTAATAAAGGAACTAAGAACATTCAGCTTTTCCAGGAGCTGTAAGGCAATCTCATGAACCAGATTGCATCAAGAATGATGTAAATAGTGAATAAGAAATAGCAAATAAGTCATAGTAGATAAGAACTAGGTAGGAACCGTAGAGGCTGGCGAAATGTAAGAGAATGCGTGCGAGGCAAAGCGAGGAAGGTAGGGCAATGAGAGCAAGCGCGCGGTCATAGTGATGTGGTCATATTGTACAAAGTGTGAACGGATGATAGAGTTAAGTATTCGGTGTAAAAAAAATTAAAAATTTGTAAAACATGGTGTCGTAAGCAAGTCAATTTTTCAAGGACAAACGGCTGAAGAATGAACGTTTATCTATCTATCTAAGAACTTTTGGTGAAGAAGTTTATTTCTGCACACTAACATTTGGCCCAGATCTTCGCCTCATATTTGAAGTCGGAGATACCCATTCCACAGTGGATGGTGTTAGAATAAACTGTACTCCTACCGAAGAAAGGTGACTTGTCTAACTCAAGGAACTATAGGCCAATAATTTGTCTGAACACGTTGTATAAGATCTTTACGTCTATCCTATATGGCAAGATTTTTCGGATAATTAGACCTGTATGGAGTGAGATTAACAAACAGTAAAAAGTTTCAGAGCGTGTCGTAAACATTCTGAGTACCCATGACGTTCGATCAGAGTGTACTACTCAATCGAAAACGGCGTATATCTAAGAATATAATGCGGTCCTAAAAGTGCTTCACTACTCTATCTTTGTTGCTTTCATGGTGTTTGCTGCGATCCTTCCCTGCAAAATGCTACGAGAAAAATACAGCCAATTGTTGAGAACAAGTAGTGCCGAATTTACCCGACCTACACAGCAGTGCTTTATTTTTTATAGAATGATTACATTTCTATAAATGAGTTACAGTTCAGTTATCAAATTACAATATTCAAAATTACCAATTATCAAAATTATTGACGTAAGGTGTACCTCAGACGTAAGGACTCTTCTTACTCAAAATGAAATACTAATGTATAATAATTTAACATAATATATATCGACTCATTCATAAATCTTGTTGATGAAGATAACAACAATTTTTTGATAGCAGAAATTAACTTAAAGTGAAGTTTCATCAATTATGTATATAAAATATTTGCTATCCAAAAATTGTAACCCAAAAGTAAGGTTGGAATTCGTATTTTAATTTCGAACGTTTACCATTACTTAGGGATCGTCCATAAATTACGTAACGCTTTTTTTTGGGGGGGGGGTCTCTACTAGTGTTACGCAATGGCGAAAAACTACAAGAAAAGTCGGAAAACTGCGTTACAT
>WSXT02155369.1:0-10179 GCA_011762715.2 Neuroterus valhalla | reverse complement strand
ACACGTTCGCTTCAAGCTTGGGACGGAATCAGTCCCAAGCTTGGGCGCGCGCGGCTCTCGTAGTCGATGAGGCTAATTAGCACCATACTTTGGTGTTTGTTCGTACCACGTTTTGCATTTTCACCATCTAAAAATACTTGGGAACAATTCGTTCTCAAAAGAGATAGAAAATTGGTCCCAAATGACTTTCTGTGCAGACACGCAATGCTCAATTGTCCAGTAATGTTGTAAATCTCTCAATTTCATTTTTGAAAAACGTTACGTCAGATTTTGAAGAAACCTCTCTGTCATTCCGTAACGCTACCATAACAAAACTTTTGTAGTCAGTCTGTCTATTCTAGCGTTACGTAATTTATGGACAGCCCCTTACTCCCCGAAGTTCAGCTGTTTTTTTGTTATATGTCTCAGAACGAACATCCGATCCGCACCTGCCCGTCCTAGAATTGATACACATTACACAATTCAAATTTTTATTTTTTTTATTTTTATGCAAAACGTTCGGAAATTTGTTCGAATCCACAAGAGAAAAAAAATTGAAAAAATATATATATTTAGAGGTGGCACAGGCTTCATGAAGTTTAACACGTATTTACCATAAGAAAAAAAGTACTACTTTATACTGATAATTAGATGTGTATTTAAAGTATTTAAACAATTTAATATTATTTTTAGCAACTTTTTCTTAGAAAAGGGTTAGAAAGTCAAGATTTTTTCTGAATTTTTTAACTTATTTCCAACGTTTTAGTTCAAGCGAGGTAATAATCAATTAAAGTTAACAAAAATATTTGTTTACAAAATTTGGTATTAATTATAACAATATTCTCTTCAAATAATGCTACAAAGTTGCGGTTTTTTCTTGAATTTCTAACTTTTTCTTCTTTTTTTTACCTAAAGTAAGTAATTATTTGATTTAATTTAGCAAAAATATTTGTCTAAACAATTCATTATCATTGCTTATAATATTCTCTTTGCTTAATGATAGAAACTTGCCGTTTTTTCCTGAAATTTTCAACGTTTTGCCCCTATTTCACTTCCAGTGAGTCGATACCTAATTTAATTTACCCAAAATGATCTTTTAAACAAATGTATATTGTTTATGACTTTCTTCTCTTACATGAAAAGTAAAAAGTTGCGGTTTTTCTAAACTTTTGAGCTTTTTGGCCACTTTTCACTAAGTGAGGTAATAATTGATGCGAGTTAACAAGCATGATTATTTGAACAATTTATTATTTTTTATATCCATTTCCTCTTAGATAAGTGCTAGAAAGTTCTGTTTTTTTCTTATATATTTAACTTTGCACTGAATGGAATCTGAATGAAATTCAATTCGATTGAATGAGATTGAATTGATTCAATTGTTGGTTAAATTAGATTGTTTTCCATTTAACATAACTTTTTTTTTTAATTATCAACCATCATATTCTTGATTGAAAATTTATATTTTTAGGTCCAAAATTCAACTCTTTTGTTAAAAGTTGAACTACTTTCTTTAAAATTCAATTTTTGCATTGATGATCCATAATTTGAGTGGAAAATTCGAAATTCAAATTTCACTGAATGGATTCAGCTTCTCTGTTTTAATTTTTTTTTTGAACAATGGGTGGAGAATAACAAATTTACTCAAAACAATACAATACTATTCAAAATACGATTCTCTCTAATGTTCATTTATTATTTGTTCACCACTAGAAAGGTAAAATGAAGTTGAAGAGAAGATAGCCATTAACAATAATACTTTGGTTAGACAATTATTCTTGTCAGATTAAATTAAATACTAACTCACTCCTAGTGAAAAGTGGGCAAAAAGTTTAAAATTTCAGAAAAAAACCCCGAGTTTCTATCATAAGGCAAAGAAAATATTATTAGCAATGATGATGAATTGTATAAACAATTATTCTTTCAACGTGAATTAATTATTACTTCAATCTGATTGAAAAGTGATGAAAAGTTAAAAATTTCAGGAAAAAGTCGCAACTATGTAGTATTTATCTAGAAGGAGATAGCTATAAACACTTACAATTTGTTAAACAATTATGTTTGTTAAATTAAATCAAATAATTACTTACTTTAAGTGAAAAGTGGCCCAAAAGTTGAAAATATCAGAAAAAGCCGCGATTTCGTAGCATTATTCCAAGAGAATATTGTTTTAATTATTACCAAATTGTTTACAAAATTATTTTCGTTAACTTTAGTTGATTTTCACTTCGCTTTAACTGAGACGTTGAAAATAAGTTGAAAAATTCAGAATGAAACCTTGACTTTCTAACCCTTTTCTGAGAGAAAGTTGCTAAAAACAATAATAAATCGAAATCGCGAAAAAATTGAAATTAGCGCCAAAAACTCGAAAAACCCATTTTTCACTTATCGGAGTTTTTTTGTGATCCTATAAAACAGACTTATGGGAGTGATATTCGAAAAGTAATATTTTATTTGCATCCTGTGACTAATTGTGAATTTCGAGCTCGATTGACGTAATATTGAGGATTCTGAATGAAATTGACAATAACGTCTTTTTTTCTTACGGTAAACACGTGTTAAGCTTCATGGGGCTTGCGCAACCTCTAAATATTCTTTTTTTTTCGAAAGAAAATGCATGTATTTTTCCGTGGATTCGCACAAACTTCCGGGCGTTTCGCATAAAAATTCGAAAAAAAATTTTCTTATGTATTTTTGGACCATCCTATTACACATTCTAGATCTTCTTCTTAGTTATTCCCATGACCTTATTACTGAGTATTTTTGTACATATCGACGGGAATGAGTTGGTTGATTATTCTTCCATCAGTACAATCACCTTCATTATACTTCCCTTTGTACACTGGGACATAAACGTCTTGTCCTTATAATTTGGAGCATCATCGTTCACAGCACACATATTCATAAATTTCCACAGACAGGCGATTAAGTATCCCCTACTGCTCTTAAGCATTTCAGAGGTAATACCATTCAAACCGACAGCCTAACTATTTTGTACTTTCCTGATGACAGGTATGATGTCAATATTGTTAATATGCCATTCACGACTGAGTTGTCTATCTCTATGCCATTATACCCCTGGAGTTCTTGATTCCGACTACCACGGGGCGAGTACATTTTTAAGTCTGGTCTTTCTTCTCCATTGCTCGCATATCTAAAGTTTAACCTTGTCTGGCACGCTTGCTCTTTCCTGATGACAGTCACGCTTAGTTCATCATTCCACCAAGCATCTCTGGTCTTCTTTCTTGTAGTTACTGTACCATAGAGTTGAGATGAACTAACGGCAATGAGATAGACTTTGAGCACTTTTCAGCCACAGCAAAATTGAAAGGAGGTCATCAACAGTCTAGAGGAAAAGAGGAAGGAGAAAGGTAGAGGGTAGTTAACATGGGCTGCAGGGAGAAGAAAAGTTGAGAGAATCCGAAGAAAAAATAGAGCGCGAGAATCGAATAGGTACAGGAGAGGAAGGGGTAGGTGAGCTTATAGGGAGAATAAAGGAGGTTGTCGAAAAAATAAGAGAGGACGTGAGTACAAAAGGAGATAAAGAAACGGTAAAAAAAGAATGGTGGGGTAAGGAATGTAAGGAGAAATGATATGGATGTCCCGAAAAATGGAGGACGGGATTTCTGATTCTGCTATCGAAAAAAAGGAGAGAGTAAAGAGGTGGATAATAATAGAGGTATCAAACTTCTGCCCGTGAGTTATAAATTCTACATAAATGTACTCAGAAACAGGACAAAAAGTCAGGTAGAAGAAGAAAGTAAGTAGTATTACACACAACCAGACGAGATGCAGGCAAGAAATAGGAAAAATGGAGAATAATAACGTTCTAAACTATAGAAGTGAATAGGAATCTTGGGCAGAAGATAGAGAAACTAGTGGCCTTGTTCATGAATTTTGGAGCAGCGTTTGACTCAGTGAACAAAAGGGTTTTGGGGCAAGCTATGAAATAAAGGGGAGTGGATGACGAGCGTATTGATGGAATAAAAAAATGTTTGTAGAGACAATGTTCAGAGTGAGGATCGCAAATGAGAAATGAGGGAAATTGCGGACAGGATGAAGACTCAGAAAAGGTTTGCCTGTTGAGTCCGCTACTGTCTAGTATCATGTTTATAGGCAAAGAGGAAAAGCTAAAGGAAAAAGGGAAGAGAGGTACGATCCTAGGTAGCAGTAATCTCGACTCTTTAGCATATGGGGATGAAGTTGTACTAGTGGCAGAAGGCGAAAAAGGGTTAAATGTATAATTTCAAGAGGGTTCGAGAGGGTGAACGTTCAACGAGGAAATGGTGAAGCTACTGGAGAACATTGTGCTACTTAAGATATTGGTTTGAAGCTGGGTGTAGCAAGGAACTGCAAAGTGAGAAAAATCATAGATCATGCATGCTCAATAATGGGCCTGGAGTGGGGAATAGAAAAGAAAAAGTTCAAGGGCTAACGTTCTCAAACTCTGCTGGGATCTGAAGCTAGGACCTTCCATTTCTCGGACGACTGCTTCACCAATTGAGCTACGGTTGGGTCACGCGTATTCAAATTTGTCATCCTTTGTAATAAGAAAACTCGTATTTGAATTAACTATGAATTATTCTATTCACTTAAGATCAAAAGGAAGCGATCAATTAAATTGACAAGAGAGATGAAGTCACTAAATCTCGAGATGAAAAGTGACTTGGTCTTATGTAAAATCAATATAGGCTTGATGATACGCAAAGGATAAAGAGTTAACTACCTTGTTATTATAAATAATTGCACGTAAGGAGAGGACGCAGTGAAATGCGTTTTGCCACGGTGAATAATTATCGCCATTAATATTCCAATATTCTTTGAATGTCTTCCGTAGGTGGAATACCGGATAGGACCGAATATCAGCAGACCCAGCGTGAATTGAGTTGACGTTAAAAGTTGATATATAACTACAGAAGTAGCAATTATCGAGTATTACCGCGATAGGCGTGTGTACCCGTCATTGGTATTACCATATACTGTTATTTCGAGTCTGATTTGCAGTCAGAGGTAATGACAGCGGTCATGAGGAGGAAGGAAGGAAGGAGAGAAAGAGAGAAAAGGAGGGACACATTTACTAAGCGCAAAGACGGCGGTTTCGACTTTGTTGCATGTTTCTCCCTTCAAGGTGTTTCAAGAAGTAAGAAAATAATTAATATTTGATTCAGACGCTTAAAAGATATAGTGGTAGTGATAACAAGTTTTCTATTGATAAAATAATATGTTTCACCTTATAGGTGAAACATCTTATTTCATCATGATGGATATCATGAAAGCATCAAATGTGTCATCGAAGAACTCTAAGAGAAGATTAATCTCACTAAAACTAACAACTTCAGTAAGTTCCGGTCTTCTCAAGGTAAACTGCTAACATTTTCAGCCTTCTTGAAACGATGCAGGGACAAAAACATCGTCCTCAAATTCTTACATTTGAAAAACGTCGGGACGGATAACATTTGACTGATCCTGGCGGATTAAAGATATCATCATTGAAAAACAAACAACTGAATTTGACAAATTACTTCCAGAAAAGAACACACCACCAACCAACACAGTAAAAAACATCTCTAACCACCCTCTGAGAAATAACATGATTTCAGTCCTGTCTAAAGGACTTAATTTTGTTGTAGCTCCTTCTAAGATTCTGGAAGAAAAAATTATCAGCGATTCGGAGTCGACAACATATAAACTTTCACCCAAAAGAGCGAATGACATTGGACGGAGGATGGACAACATACTACGCCAAGCCCGCTTTACTTCCTCAAACCCAAATAAAAAATGAAGAATAGCCGTCAAAGATCTTTATCAGAATGAAGACATTATTGCATTGCCTGCAGATACAAACAGCACGACAGTTATAATGAATGAAGAAGATCATGACAACAAAATCAAGGACTTTCTAACTGACGAAACAAACAAAAAAAAGTGAAGAAAGATCCCACTAAAATAATGATCAACAACACGAGAACTCTCCTAAAGAACTCGAAACTTTACGAAGAAACAATATCCAAATTGATACCTAATCCTTTTTCTTCAAGACTTTACGGACTAATAAAAATGCACAAAAACAACGTTCCACTCAGGCTGATCGTTAGCGCAATAAACCCACCCACTCACAATCTAGTACGCTTCCAAACCAAAGAGCTGAATCCTTTCACAGAAAATTCCATCATTCACGTTTAAAATTCTTCGGACTTCATCAAAAAGATACAACAGATTTACTTTAACCCATCCTTGTGAATTTCGGTGCAGTATCTTTCATACGGAAGTACAGATCTCTGATACAATCGATATCGTCAAATCCTTTTCAAACTCTCCCTGCGATCTCATACCTTCGGTGAATCACTATATCAGCAATACCTACCTCCCTTCCAATAAATAATTCTGCAAACAAACCTCAGCAGCAGCAATGGGATCCCCAATTTCACCTGTAGAGCTAACATGTTTATGGAACATCTGGAAACTGAAATCTTAAACTAATCCAAGCTTAGAACAGCACTCTGGTGCCGATACGTTGACGGTACTTTTGTTATCTGGAGCAACAGACTGGATCAATTACACGAATTTTCCGATTTTATCAACCAATTGCATCCTGATATCGAGTTCACTATGGAGATTGAACAAAACGGAAACTTGCCTTTCTTGGACGTTCCAGTATACAAAAGATCTGAAAACTGCTGTCCAAACGAAGAACCTAGTAGGAGACATTTGCCATAGAGGTTATTTTCCTTTGCAGATATGTCTGGAAATATGTCAGAAAGAATGTAATAATTCATATTCCAACCAAAAATATTTAAATCAGTCATCGAAAACAGTCGAATTCAACTAGAAAAGAACAAACTTTGCACCAAACACTTTAATTTTTAACTACCTATATCGAGTTTTAAATAAAATGATGAATTTATCAGATAAAGGGAAGAATTTGTCTATAGAAGGATTTTTCATTCAGATAAACAGTTGAATATTCATTCGAATAGATGATGATTTAATTGAACTGATAAATTTTCAACTAAAAATATGAACTGTTAACATAATACATAAATTTTTGAGCCAGAAAGAGGAATGTTTCACGAATCAGTTAAATGTACAACCAAAAAATATAAAGTTTTTAACAAAATGATGGAATTTCTAACTAAAGAATCGAATTTCTAACCGATAGGAAAGTTTTTCGATAAAAATGACTTATTTCTTACCAGAAATGATAATTAGCAACGAAATGCATAGATTTCTAACTAGTATAGTTGGAAAGATAGTCTTTAAAAATATAGTCTATAGTCTTTTAAAATTTAATGAAGATAATTTGCCAACCTTTCATGGAATAGTTGAGTTTAAGATCCAAAAATCAATTTCGAACCTTTAAAATATTGCTCCGTAAACTAATGTCTTTTGTCGCGCTGGTTATGAAAATTATCGTGGAAATGAGCGCGAATCCCATTGCTGTGGTTGAAACCATAAAAACCCATAAAAATTACCAGTTCAATGATCATGTATGAGTTCAACTTTCGATCAAGTGCCGAAAGTTTGATAGCACTTTTCCGATTTTATGTGATGGTTTATATCAGTTCAATATCATAGAACTTTAAGTTATTATATGTAAAATAAAAAACCGTTACGCAATATTCCTTTGGATGGATATACCATTTGTATTCAGTGATCTCACAAAACCCCTCATATCGAATAATGCTAGAATTTAATAATATTTTAGGTTAATAGTCCGCCATATTAGATTCGCCATTCTGTTTAAAAAAATCTTAATACCAGATTCATAATCAGCGACCTCGAAAACCCCCTTACACCAATTTTGAAAAGAATCAAAACTTAATTTAGCATACTCGTCTACCATATTGGATACGCCATCTTGTTTTTGGAATTTTGGAAACAAGATTCGTAGTCAGCGACCTTGAAAACCCCCGTACACCAATTTCGGAAAGAATTAAAACTTCATTAAGCATACTCGTCTATCATATTCGATCCGCCATTGTGTTTTTAAAATTTGGGAAACCGGATTCGTAGTCAGCGACCTCGAAAATCCCCTTACACCAATTTTCAAAAGAATCAAAACTTTATTTAGCATACTCGTTCACCATGTTGGATCCGCCATTTTCTTTTTGAAATTTTGGAAGCCAGATTCGTATTAAGCGACCTCGAAAACCCCCTTACACCAATTTTTTAATGAGTCAAAACTTTATTCAGCACACACGTCCAACATACTGGATCCGACATTTTGTTTTTGAAATTTTTGACACTGGCTCCGTGATCAGCGACCTCAAAAACCTCTATGTAAGAAAATGTGGTCTATTTTATGAACATTTTATAGTTTTGGCCACCTTTTAGGCATTTGGAACCACTGTGCAAAAGTCGGTTTGAGCGCGTGACGTTACAAGTTAATATACTTGCTTAAATTCCTTACTCTTTCATAATACAATTTGACCAATTTCGTGCCGGCCATTGCTATATTTAAAAATGTTTAACGAGTTATAGAATATTAGTCCAGAAACTAATGGAAGCAGTTGATTGAACTGCAAAAGACGCACTTTCGATTTCTCAGCAGGGCGCATGTCACGACTGAAATGTATGTGGTGTGTCTTAAGCTTGTATCACATGTGCATAAAGCAGGCTGTAAACTCGCAGTTCAATTAGCACCGGGTAATTAGCGCAGCGCTGCTCGATTAGCAAGAGACAACGTCTCGGGTTCCAGTCTCGGTCATTGTTGGTAACCGCCAATAATCTCGTGTTTACGCTGTGAGGCTGCACACATGCTAACCATGCTATTCACCCTTCTCATTTCTTCTTAAAAGACGCCAAGACAAAGAAAATTACAAAAGTTCAATACGTTTCCTTTTTCTTGAAGTATCATACTAGGTATACGTGGTGAGATACATTTATTTTGTTTTGAACTCCATAATCAGAATTTTTGAATTGTAACTGCTGCAGACGCGCTGTGAACTACCAAACGGGTAATGCTTAGCAGTGAAATGGTGACACTCGAGTTCAGTGACATTTGCCCCACTCCTGTAACTTACGTGCACTACGTAGTGAGCGAGCGTGCATTGTCTGTAGCAGCACGTTTAGCCAGCTTTTCAAAAATAACTACAAGCATCTTTGTAGGACTCTTTGGAATCCGGAAGATAACTGTAGAATTTTTTAACCGTCTTTTGCGTTAGTTGACTACCAATTTCCATTTCTGATTCCCTTATGGCATTCCCATCGTTTCAAACAAAAAATATTATCCCTATTGAAAGACATTCGATGACGATTTGTTAAAAGTTTTAGAAACTGACAAACCCCGTCTTGTTCCTCTTTAGCGTTTTCAGTTTGTTTTTGTGGAAGAGTTAAGTGTCGATATTTCTAAGTCTTATGCATCATAGATAGAATAGAACTATTATAGACATTCAGTGTATTTGAAAGAAGTTATTACGAGGTTCAATCGTGCATAAAACAACAATTTCGTCAGTTTTTCGTGAACGTTACAGTTACATCTTTGGGGCAGACCTGAAACTTTTCAGTTTATTTTGTTCTTATACCTGCTAGCTACGATGTCTGTATCAAAAAGGCTTTATTGGCCAATAAGGTTCGATCAGTCTTCGTAGTTGGGCCTTTGGCCAATCACAGGCATCGGAGATAGCCTAAATAAGAACAAAATGACCTGCAAGGTCAGTTTTAGGTCAGCCCTGAAGATGCCAAATGCAACGTTCGCGAAGGGTCCGCAAAATTTTCAGTTTTTTACACAATTGAAACCAGATACAACATCATCTTGAATTTCTTACAAGTGGGTAACCGATTGGCGACAGTAAAATCGAAATATATTTTTAATACAGTTTGTTTTTCTTCAGAGGAAGAATTTAACATATCGAAAAACTATTGTAACTTCACCTCCTCCTCGAAAACACCCTCTGATCTGAAACTTGGTCCATATTGGGCTGCATATCATTTAAGACACCTTAGCAAGATGAAAAATTTTTCAGAAAAAACAGAAGAAAAATTGGACAAATTACTACCAATAAAGCATAGACCACTCTCCAACGCAGTAAAAACATAACATTAATATTAATGAAGAGGATTACGACAACCAAATCAGGAACCTTCTAACCGACGTAAAATACGAAAAACCTGGAGGATGTAAAAATGGGAGAAGGAAATGTAAATGAGGAGATGAAAATAATGATAGGAGAACTAAAAAGAGTGTTAGAGGAAACAAGCAAG
>WSXT02155358.1:0-10180 GCA_011762715.2 Neuroterus valhalla | reverse complement strand
TCTCGGGTCACAAACCCCAAAAAAATTTTTAAATCCCCCCCCCCCCCCCCTTTCATCATTATTCTTCCGAAAGTTATCGAGTTCTCTGAATATTTTCCATTATTTTCTGTGCGATCAAAATTAGAATTTTCGAATTTTTGAAAAATTTCAAAAAGGTGTGAAGTCCATCTTGTAGAGCTTCCAAAAAAAATTTTTTTTCTTCAATACTTCATTTCCATATCTTCCGTTCTTTATCTAAAAATTCTTATTCCTTTATATTTTCGAATTTTGAAAATGCCGCAACTCCGACAATTTCGATTTTATCAAAAAAAAATCATGAGGATAAATTGTTTCAATTTTTACCTACTAAAAAAACTTCACTTAGAATTTTTGAGTCTTGGAAAAAGAAATCCACAAAATGTTTCAAGATGCAATTTTTCATATTGTATCAAAATAGCTGGCTAACGAACCTAATCATCAGTTTCTGACACTGAAAGAGTGTACCAGAGGCCAATCAAATCGATTAGTTTTTTCGAAAGTTATCGTGCTAACAGACAGAGATACAGACAGAAAGATACATTCGTGAAAACCTGTTTTTCGGGTTCGGGGGCCTAAAAACGTAGACATTTGACAAAAACGGGGGCGGGCACAAATCTAATACCGTCTCTGATGAGAATATAAAAAAAGTTGAATTAGGCGATATGTACCTACAAATAATGGTTTTCTAGACTTTTTTGGATGATATCGATGGATTCCACGAATATAAGGCTATCTTTTCGTTACCGTTGAGAAAACGACTATCTCCTTGTACCATTGTAAGGAGATAGTCGCTTTCTCAACGGTAACGGAAAGATAGCCTAATATTCGCAGAACCCATAGATATTTAAGACGTTAAACTTCTTCCTTTACGCCTTCATTTTCGTCCCTTTTCTTTCTATTCACATACCCTTATTCCTCAACCTTCGATTCCGTTCCTCCTGTTAATTTCTATCTTCTCCACATTCTCTCCACCTCTTCTATTTCCTTCATTTTTTCTTTCAAGCATCCTCTTCGCTAACCAGGATTCTCTTTCCTAAACTTGATTCTCTCAAGCGTCTCATCCTATTAATCCTTATCATCTTGTAAAGAAAATGATAAAAATATTGAAAAAATTAGAAGAAATGAGGAAAAGTAATGAGAATGAGAGAACGAATCAGGATGCAAGCCTGAAAAGATAAGGAAGGCGAAGGGATGGGTAATATTTACTATTTTAAGATGGTTAGAAGAGTAGGGAAGTAATTAGTAGATAAAACGGAGGTTTGAGTGTAGATAATTAGGAATAGGGACGGAAAGGTGGGACAAATAGGGAAAAGGATAAAATATAGAAAAAATTACAAGAAATAAGGAAAGTAATGAGAAGGAGAAAATGAATCAGGATGTAAGGCTGAAAAGATAAGGGAGGAGAAGGGATGGGTGATATTGACCATTACAAGATGATGAAAAGAGTAGGAAAGTAATTAGTAGATAAAAATGAGGTTTGAGTGTAGAGGATTAGGAATAGAGGAGAGGTTATAAAACATTACTGAGAAAAGAGAGGATTAGGAAATAGAGAGGAACAGGGGAAGAGAGAGGTGGGACAAATAGGGAGGTGATGAACAATATAAATGTGTGTGTGTGTGTGTGAGGGGTGGATGAGAGCGAGAGGGGGGAGGGAGTAAATGTATCATGATGATAAGAGCTTAAGGAGAGGAGAATATAACATTCCGAATACTAGCCTAAGTATGAGTATAAGTATAAGTATAAGTAAGCCTAAGTATTTCTCTGTGTCGACAATTTCAAGTCTTCGGATATTTTCCCTGTCGGTAATTCTGTAGAATCTGGAATTTTATTTTATTGTTACTGTTTCATTTGCTCCAAATATTGCAGTAGAGCCCGTTATTATTTTTATGAAGAAGAATGATTGCCAGGATCCACCAGCTTATTAGAGCGTCGGAATTAAGGAAAGTAGGCTAACCAATGCTCCGTAACCTAGGATCGATATTTTAAACTCTCGTACATCTTATGGTATGCAAATTCTAGCAGCGAGTTGCTTGTTAATTCTTTCCATTCTATGCACTATACCCTCAAATCACCAACAAAAACTCCTCCAGTAGTTTTTATTCCAATTATGTATATTTGAAGTACGGGACGTACGTAGAATACAACAAAACTTATGAGTTCCTTTTATTTGGTGAAAAATTATTGCTACGAATTTCGTGGTCTGGATTAAGTGGTCTGATAAATTTAGTTTAATCCTATTCTATATCTGATTCCATCTGGTCAATTTTATTATATCTATCTTTTATTCCTCCTTACTTTTACTATATACTCTATGCCTTTCACTTCATAAACCTTTCTCTCACCATTCCTTAATTATCCTAACTCCTTATCTCCACTGTATCCTCAAACACTTCCTTTCTCTGTAAATTCATCCTACTTCTATTTCTTCGTTATTTTTCCATCTATCCTATACTTGAACCTTCTATCTCTTCTTATCTTCAACCATCAATTACCTAAACTCCTCACCACCAGTCAATTCTCAATATCTTCTTTCCTTACTCATTTTCTACAAATTCTTTTCGCTCCCTTTTAGTGTCACCTACCTCTTATGTTCTTTTCTTCCATTTATCCACACCCCTTCTTTCCTCCTTTGTCCTTACCGTATATTCACTACTCTGCCTTTTTCACCTTTCACTCCACCTCCACCAGCCTTTACCTCTCTCCACTTATACTTGCTCATCTTTCCATCCCTAGCCTCCCCTATCACGCACAGTACCATATAACAACTGAAATGAATTTAAGTAGATTTCAATTCGGAAAAAGACCCATTCGGAGAAAGACAGATTTGAAGCTTTGAAATTCTTTCCAACTCTAGGGCGCGCAGGTTCATTTTCAGAACTGCGAAGTAGCCTGGCAAAAGTGTCTCAACCTAGATCAGATAATCAAGTTGGATTTCAGAAACTGTACAATGATCGATGATACATAAAACTTTCGAAAAATTCAATATGGCGATGAGTAATGTGGCCGTGAATAAGCAGAACAAAATTCCTCAAACTTTTTAAAGATATATATGCCAAGCTGTAGGACAAACTAAGGAATGATATTCGAACAAAAAACTTGAACCCTTCTGCAATTATCGAAATTTTTATATTCGTTGAATTTTACCATTCTGATTCGAATTCAGATTGAATGGCACCTCTGGGAAAAAGAAAATGCATCAATTTTTCGGAATCTTACCAATCACCGTTTATATTGATATTCCAGCAACACCGTTGAAAATGTTGTGTTTCAGAGTATTGCAGTTCTTAGCACAGTTCATGTACAAGAAGATTATAATGCTGCAGTTCAAAATGTTGCAGTTAAGAATGATGCAGTAAAGAATGATGCAGTTCAGAATGCTTCAGTTAGGAATGTTTCAGTTCAAAATGCTGCAATTTTCAATGCTGCAAATAAGAATGCTGCAGTTCGAAGTGCTGCAGTTAAGAATGCTGCAGTTCAAACTGCTTTAGTCAAGAATGCTGCAGTTCAAAATACTGCAGTAAAGAATGCTCCAGTTTGAAGTGCTTCAGTTAAGAATGCTGCAGTCAAGAATGCTGCGATTCAAAATGCTGCAGTTAAGAATGCTGCAGTTAAGGATGCGGCAGTTCATACTGTTCTCCTATAATTCTCCATTCTCTACCCTCTTGTTCCTCTTCAAGTGGTATTACTATGTTTCTTACTCTCCAGGCTAACCTGCACTTCTCAATATTTAACATACTCTTGACATCTCGTTCCTAGCTCCTTTCTCACTATAATTTAGAGCTTCATTCTCCATTACATCCTCTTCTATTGCCTCATTCCTATTTGGTCTTTATATAGCCTCGTTAATTTTTTCTCCACCTATATATTCCTATTTTTTCTCTCTCCTCTCTCTGTCTCCCCTCTCCCTCTCTCGCTGTCTCTGCTTTCTCTCTTATCATTTGTTCTCCACCCAACATTAATCCTCTGAAGTACTTCATCTGCTAACTCACTCGTTCCCCCTCATTTACACTCCATCTTCTCCTTCTCGTCTTCTTTATAAGCTCCTATTTATTCCCTTCTCAACGCCTTTTTCTGTTGGGAAAAATTCGTCTTTTTGCCCCAAAAATTTGAATTTGAGTCTCGTTCAACATTTTTCGAATATGAATTTTTTCGACTGAAAGATGAAAGAGAGAGAGAGGCAACTCTCTTTTTGTCAATATTCAAATAATTTTTTGGAACGTGTCAAGGTACTTGCTGATCTACGAAAAGGATTTTTTTTTTAAATTTTTAAAAATTTACTTCTATTTACTTCTGATCCTAACAAGCAGAAGAGGATCGGAAGAAAGAAAGTAACAATAGTCAGATCGTTCTTTTGGATTGAAATAACGCTTCACCTACGTATAGAAGCGCTCCTGATTCAAATCCAGGCTAAGGCACATTTTTTCTCAGTTCCAAAAGAAACATTTTTCCGGATAATTACCTATTTCTAGTATCCAAAATTCTCAGTTTATAACATCGATAAAGTGAATATATATGAATGATTCGTTCAAATAATTATTGAAAATTCTTAGAGCAGAAATTTGAAAAAAATTCCGCTGTCATAAACTCGATTTATAAAACTGGCACGATGTTCGACGTGATTATTTTAAAGTGTTTCATATCAGAAACGCAGTTGCACTCTAGTTCCAGCATTTCCCATGATAAAGTTTTCCAGCATTTGCCATAGCAACAGCCTTTACTACGACCACATTGCTACTCCAGATAGCGATTTATCACACGCGCACTATGAACACGTGAACATTTTCTCTTTTTTCCTCTCTGACCTAATCGGAGGCGCAATAAATAACAAATAATATGGGGTCTAATGCGATAATGGTTCACTACCCGAATTCAAATTTGATTAATTATAGGACGAAATCATTTTTATATTTCCGACCAGAAGTTATCAATTGTCAATGTTGAACAATTTGAATACCGATTTATTGATGAAAATAACCTTTTCAAGAACAAGAAAAAATCTGCCTCAGCATGGATTCGAACCGTTAGCGCCAGTGCTCATGAGTGAAGCGTTATAGCACTCATTAATAGAGACCTTCCCGGGTTGAATCTTGGCGGCCGTATACTTTTTCTGGTTCTTCAAAAAATAATTTGTACGATTTGATTACTTTTAATTGTTCGAGGTTCTGAATGGAGTTTATCCAACTTGAGAAGGTGTCACCAACAAAATATCCGAAATTTCAACAAGAAATATAGATTTCTAAGACAACGTTTCTATTTATATCCGAAAAAGTGAAATTTCTTACGGAGAAAAAATTGATTGCACTTTCGCCCTGCTGAGAAAGACCAAAACGGAGCGATTCTACGCTAGAAAAGGGGGAAGGAATAAAATAGATATTTACAAATTGGTTCTTAGACATTCATATGTTTATATTGTATATTCTTGAAAAAATCTGAAGCGAAAATATGTGGTCTACACCTTCAGAGTTTCGGTAAACCAAACTATCCTGTCCAGAGCACCGTACAGTATTGTCCAATTTTCTTTAAGACTAATTAAACTCGAACACTCGCTTCCGCTATGCTGCCGGAGGAAACAGTATGTGAACCTCAAGCAAAAACGTCTGTTTGCGCAATGCATAGAGTTAAGCACCTTGGCTTCGCCTCGGTGCTGATCTTCATGCGCGGCGCGAAAACGCCCGCTTTCGCTCTCGGTGCATAATATACTACTTTTTGAATAAGAGGGAAAAAATAATCCATAACGTTTGATTCCCAAGCTAGGTAGACGATTTTTCTACATAAAACTTATATCTTCTATGTGAAAATATAAATGTTGAATCAAGATAATTATCCCGGAATTAAAAAAGATCAATTCTAACTAAACACTTTGATCAATACTGAATAATATCGAATTTCCAACCAAGGATAAATTTCCAGAATTTCTAGTAGAAAACATTAATCTTCAACCACAGAAAAAGACAAGTTCCAAACAAAACAAATGGATCCTTGACTGGAAAGACGGGTTTCTTAACGGAAGAACTGAAATGTTGAGTTTTCAAGCCTAAAAGATGAGTTTTCTTGAAAACAGTTGTGTTTTTTAGGTGGAGATGTCAATTTTCAACTAAGATAATCATTTCCTACCAGGAAATCTGATTTTTGTACAAATAATTCTTATTCCAATTAGGAAACATCGATCGCTGAATAAAAGTAATTTATTTGGATTTAAAGTAGAAAGAATTAAATTATGACGGAAAACATGTCTATATATAATAGTCGAACTTAAAAGGGAAAAGGAGAAGAGTGAACAGAATGGCACTTGTGAAATTGAAGAATAGGGATGACAAGAGGGAAGTCATAAAAATGAAGAAAAATAGCGGTAGGAAGAAAAGGAAAGGGAAAAAGGACATGGGTTGAGGATGAAAGAATACAGATGAAAGATATATAAGAGCATTAGGAAGATAACTTTCATTAGTTTAAAAGCGGAAATTCGACACTGCCCTATTTGCTTAGGCTTTGTCCGAATTGGGGAAAATTTTCTCCACCAGAACATAGAGAGAAGGAATCCTCCGATCTGAGGTAAATTGATTTTCTAATTAAAAGACAGAGGTTGGGGATCACATCAAATTGGTTTGAAAATAATTGACACATTATTCATTCTGAACTTTCCGGATGAAATGACAATTCTTCCATAAACATGTTTACTCAATAATAATTCTCCTTAATGATTTTCCATCCTCTCCAATATTTGTGTACCTGAGAGAATTTATAAGTGCCCAGAAGTTCTTCGTCAAAGCTGCGCTTTGAAAGCTCTCCTTTCATTTGGGACATGTGTATCTCATCCAAAATGTCGGTAAATATGAGTGGATAGTCGCTAGATGACCTACATCTTTCTAGTCCCTTCTTCACACTCATGCTTTCCATTTTCTCTTCTGCTCACTCCCTTGCACATCTTCTTTTAACTTCCTAGCACATCTTTTCTAACATTCTTGCTCTTCCTGTCACATTTATCTATTCTTTTCTTGATCCTCCGTCTCCCAAAATTTACCTTACATTCTCAGCACTTCCTTCCTCTTCATCTTCCACTCTTGTATTCCTTTTATTACGTATTCTATACATATATTCATTTCTGATTCTCACTTTTCTTCCTTTACCTCATTCCCTTCCTCCTCACACTATTCCTGCCTTTTTACATCTCTTTTTTCTATCTCCATTGTTACTTTATATATCCAGTTATTTTTCCTTCCCTAACCATTTACTTCACTGTTTTAAGAGTTTCTCCCAGACCCAGCTCATTCTCCTTCCCATTCCCATCATTCTCTTCCCTTGTCTTGGATAAGATCCTCTTCCCATAATTGGTAATTTACCCTACCTTTTCTTCCCCTTTTATCTAATCCCTTGAATCCTCGACTCTCCTTGAATCTTTGAATACAATGACTCAGAGAGTCTCATTAAATAAAACTATATAGAATAAGGGGCAATCATGCTCTAGGATTATATCAAAATTCTGAACTTAAATTATACACTAAATTCAATCAAAAAGATTCAAATGAGCTGTAGTCGTGTCCTTAACAACAATGCAAGAGAGAACCTTAGAAGGTTTCATGAGAAACCTGACTATTGCCAGTGGAAAATTACAAAGCAGATAATGAATCCTGCACAGAAGCCGTAATAGAAATCAAGGACAATCACGTTTCACCACCCGGAGGACATATTATTATTGTGACTAAGAAAAATGAAGGAAGAAAACAAAGAAATGAAGGTTATATTATTTACCATAGCAGATTAGTAGTTGTTGAGAAATATAAGAATGGTTTTCCCTTATTGCTTCCCTCTTTTTTTCATGTCCCTAACTACATCCCATCCCTTTATTTTCCATTTCCCTTCATAATCCGAAACTTTCTTCCCACTCCGCTTTCTATTATCACCTGTTCCTCTACGCCCTTATTCTCAAAACTGTTCTTCTAATCCCTTCCTTTTCCCCTCATTTTTGTTGCTCCATTCTCCTCACACTCCTACTTCCGTCCCTTATCAGTTTGCCTCCTCACATCTTCTCCGTTTCCTTACCTTGCATCTTCACCTTCTCCTCACTACTATACCCTTCCAATCACTTCCTCCTTTGGTCATACCCACCACCCGTTTATCATGCCCCTTTTGTTTCTTTCATTTTTATATCCCGATTTCCCTCTTGTCCGCTCACTCCTTTCTGCCACTCATTTTCCCGCCAATTACTTTTTCCCCATCCCTTTTTATTTTCCATTATATACCCTCATTCAGAACCTTTCCATCACTCTTTTTCCTCTAAACACCTCTTCGTTGCCCATATTTCTACCCGATTCGCAACCTTCCTCGCACTCCGATCTCTCATATTAATTGTTCCCCTACTCAATCATCCTCTAATCACTTTTCCTATTTCCTGTCTTTCACCCCCATTTTAATTTCTCGACTTATAACCCACCCCGTATTTCGCCTCTAATTAATTAATCTCTCCCGAATGTCTTTCCTTCATTCTCCTTATCCTTAACTCTCTCTTGCATACTACGCTCCTTCTCGAATCATCTCTCCTTTTTCGATATCTAACTCAAATTCATCACGTCTCTCATTATCACTCTAATTTTCCTCCCCACATTCCATTCCATCCATCCGCATCTCCCTGCTACTTATTTTAATGCTTATCCCATCCACCTGTTTCCTTGCATTTTCCATCACTTACCCTCATGCCGAACCTACTCTTCATCCTACTTTCTCTTATCAAAAGTTAATTTTTCCATTACTCCATTATTTTCATGTGCTTTCAATTTTGTTGTTAACGCACAAACCCCAAATATTTTATTTTGGAATGGAACATGTATGAAAAAAATTGTGAAATTCACACCCAAGAAAATGTGGAAATAGATAGTGATCTTTTATTACATGAGTGACACTGTTTATCTGCAAAATCATTGAATATGCAATTTGTTACTGGGAAATGACTGGGCTTAATTTCAATAATTTCCAGCACAGCGCGCTCTAGCTTGAAGGGTATTAAGTTCGATAATAATGATATACGGTTGTTTGCTCAAATGAGGAAAGAGGAAAAAACGTTTTGCTTCAAAAGGTAATCAGAAGGTGCAATCGAGTGACAAAATTGATTCAGGTCATCGAAATTGTCGAGGACATCAAATGAGAATCGTAAATTGTAAAAAAGTATGGACCTTCATATTTGATTTTAGTATTTTTCAATTATCCTATTACCCGCTATTTACCCGCTGTGTTTCAAGAAAAAAAGGTTAAAAGTAATTAGTGTTTTTTTCTTGAAAGATAAATAAAGCTAATTGAAGGCCTTGTTTCATCAGAAAACAAATCCCTAGAAAGTTACTAGATTTGACTCATCTTTTTTTATTAAAGTAGGTAAAATTCTTATTTCAAAATATCCGAAAAAAGTCAAAAACCATGAAGGACATCCTCAGAATGCATAAAAAATAAAAAGTCGAATAACACGCAAACGTTTCGCAAACGTTTTTGAAACGTTTTCTGGAAAAACAAAAACGTTTGGAATTTTTGGTAAGAA
Organism: Neuroterus valhalla; assembly: GCA_011762715.2. Classification (NCBI taxonomy): domain Eukaryota; kingdom Metazoa; phylum Arthropoda; class Insecta; order Hymenoptera; family Cynipidae; genus Neuroterus; species Neuroterus valhalla. The sequence goes on along the minus strand of WSXT02155358.1, from coordinate 642 downwards.
AGAAATATCTAAAACTTTGGATACTTCCGCTGATTTATGAGACTCGAGTGAATGAAGCTTTCCAAAAATGTTTTATAAACGTTCTCAAAACGTTTGACCAATCAAATCTATCCGATAGATGGCGTGATCTCTCTCTCGAATGTCAGAAAACTATGGTGATTACTATATATTAGACTTTCAAACATTTTTTATAGGAAAAAACACGGAAAAGTTATCATTAGAAATAAGGGTATGGTCTAAATACCATTAGAAGTATACATGAGTTATTAATTTTTATTCTAATTTTTCGATCAAACATTCTTCAAATCTTCATAGAGAAAATTTTGAGTACAATTTCTCGTAGCACGCAAAAAGTTAAACAATTTATCCTAATCATTTTTTTCGATAAAATCAAAATCGTCAGAGTTATGGTATTTTCAAAATTCAAAAATATAAAAGAAAATTAGAATTTTTAGCCAAATAATGCAAGATTGAAAAGAAAGTCATAGAGAAAAAATGTTTCTTCTTAAGAGCCCTACAATATCGTGAATAAAACTTTTTAAATTAATTTTCCCAAAAAATCGGGAATTCCCATTTTGATCGCACAAGAAATAATGAAAGACAATCTGTGAACTTGATAACTTTCGAAAGAATGATCACATT
>WSXT02155347.1:0-10180 GCA_011762715.2 Neuroterus valhalla | reverse complement strand
ATCCCACACCACACACTCACGCACCTACACGCGCTCGCGGCCGCGCGCGCGCGTTTACAGTGTTCTACTTCTTCTTTTGTTTTCCCTTGAAAAGGACCTGAAAAATGATGAATCTTCAGATAAAATTGTAAATGTTGAACTGTAGTAGTAGAATTTTAAACCAGAAAGAAGAGGTTCTGCCTGAAATGATGAACCGTCCACTAGAACAGTTGAAATTTTGGCCAACAAATAATTTTCAACTGAAAAATACAATTTCTCAACAAAACGGTTGTATTTTAAAGTATAGAGATAATCGTTTTTAACAAAAAAAAAAAAAAAAGTATCATTTTTGTCATGAAAATTAATTGTAAACAAAACAAGAGTATTTAACCAGATGAATTTACGACTGATATAAAAAATATCATAATGTTTAACTTGATTTGTTAACCGTGAAAAAGAATTTTCGAACAAGAAAAGTAACTTCCGGAGGAAAAGATAATTTCATACCAACAAATCCATTTTTTGAAACAAAATATATGAATTTTCAGCGAAATAATTGAATTTTCAATTCAAATGAGAGGAACAACTTTCGAAGAAAAAGATCATTTTATACCAAAAATCAATTTTCCACTAGAATACGTAAATTTTCAACAAACTTATTGAATTTTCAATCCATAGAGACAAAGTTTCAACTAAATAGTTGAATTTTGAACTAGAAAAGATCATTTTCCAGTTAGAGAAATTAATTTTCAACCAAACTGATGAATTCATAGGTAAAATAATAAATCTTCTACTAGAATACATGTATTTTATGCGAAAAAGGTGAATTTTCAACCATAAAGATTAATTTTATACAAAAAAGGTGAATTTCCAACGAAGGAAAAAATTCTCAAAGAAATATTTTAATTTTTAAATTCAGAAATCAACGTTTAACTAAATACTCGAATCTTCACTAAAAACACATAAATCGATTTTTAACAAAGTAGCAACACACACATTTTCAATCAAATGAGGATTTCAAGTTCAAATAATGCATCTTCAACACAAAAAATTTGCAAAAAAGAGTTTCAACTTCCAACCAAGTAGTTGATTTTTTAAATGAAAAAGGATGAATTCGCATTGAAGAATATGAACAAGTTTTCTATTATAATTTAGAAATATTTTTCATTTGAAATACTCCTTCTACTCTAAAAAATGCTTGAAGTACTTTCTTTATTTCAAATTAAGGAGACGGGACTCTCAAATTTGGTCGAATTTTAAATGGAAAGAACGATTTTCTCAATTTTGTCTCTTCTCAATTCGAATAAAAACACAGGTCTGCAAGGTTTTGTTGTAGAAAAGTTAGGGGTATTTTCCGAAGTAATTTTTTCCGCAAAAATTCGAACCCGAGCTCAGAATATGTCCATCACGTCAGGATTATGAGATATTTGAGGTTATTTACTCGGAAAATGGGTTTTTTCGCTTCTTTTGAGGTTATGTACAGGGCGCGCGAAATTTTTTTGGCCTTGTTTCGAAACACCATCATTTAGTACTACTTTACCCTTAAAAATGAGCTTTTGAACAGTCACAAGCAATTTTTTTCAGAAAGATGCAGCTATTTTCAGTTTCGACAATCAGCTGAACAAGCGTATGAGCATTTCAATCCGGCATTTTGAATCCGCCATCTGGGTAATAAAGATGTCGATTTTCTAATTGTAAATTCTTATTCAGAGACCATCAAGACCTCCAGGTACAAATTTCTAACAGAAATTCCCGAGTGAATGGTATGCTCCCAAGAGTCAAAGTGGATATGCTCATACGGTTGATCAGATGAATGTCCAAACTGAAAACGTGTGTATCTTTGTGAAAAAATAGCTGATGACTTTTCAATAGCTTATTTTCAAGGGAAAGAGTAGTACTAAATGATGACGATTTGAAACAAGACCAAAAAAATTTTGCGCCCCTGGTACATAACCTCAAAAGTAGTGAAACCCCCCATTTTCCGAGTATATAACCTCAAATATCTCAAAATCCTGACGTGATGGAAATGTTCTGAGCTCGGATTCTACGGAAAAAATTACTCCGGAAAATACCTCTCGTTTTCCATCAACAAATACAACCCCATTATTTGCAGACCTCCCAGGAAACAAAAATCCATTCATTATTATTATTTTTTGGTCTGACTTATAGGCCGCAAAAGCTATTACTTCTTATAGAAGTCAAATAGAAACAGGAATTCAGTGGCCTTGTATATTATTTCTTCAAATCTGTCGTAACTTATAAAATTTCAAATTATCGTGTGAAATATGGGAGTCTAACCTCAGAAAAGATGGTCTCATTCAAAAAGAGGAGAGCCCATTCAATTTGAATTTGCCTGAAATGGTCATTGCACTATATGGCAGATTCAAAGTTGTTCAAAAAAATAACCGATAGACATAAGAGCGAACCGATTCAGTTATCAATTCATGAATCTGCAAATGACAGATACGCAATTCACACAGACGTCATTTCAATGGATTCTTTTTTCCTGGCCTGTGAAATTATTTTGGATAGTTTCCGTTCCAAACTACAATTACTTTCTGACATTCCCTGACCCAAGTTAGATGAATGAGGACATAGCAAATAAAGCGTGATAAATAATTTTTTTTTTCTTTAATTGAGAATATAATTCTTTCTGTATTTTTGGTCTATGATCAATTTGATTATCAAACTCAAGTCACCTTAATAAAATTTTGCAAAGCAACATAAAGTATTTATATATTTGAAAGTTGCCTCGTATTTTTTCGGTAAATTTTTGAATTGTCTAGGTTAAGTCAAGTGATTTCCCGGTTTTTAATTTGAATTCCCAGTCAAGTCGCCACCCTGTATTTTGTATTCGTATGGAAAAAATTGAAATGAGATATAGAAATGTGCACTTTGTACAAAAGCGAACTGTGCAATAACTAGCGATGCACAGACAATTGAACTCAAACAAATGTACTCATGTAGAAATGTCATAAGCGCACCTTTCCCTAATTTCGGTGTCTTGACATCAGTCCTTAAGAAAGAGTCATCTGTAATGGTAGGTAGACACTTATTTGCAACGTGGCGTAATACTGACACTGAGGTAACAACGATAGAGTGACACTGTAATCGGAGGAAAATAGAGATAAAGATTATAGACACACCTGGCATGGAGGCAGAGCTGGAGCTAGAATGTTTGTCGAACTCATCCCCTGCGCCTGGTGTGCATTAGTCGGAATTACAAAGCAGTTGTACACCACAATTTGAGGACATTTTTCACCAGTAGCCAGACATAGGTACCTACTACTTTCTTTTTTTAGAAATCAAATTAAACTTTCTTACATTATACACTGCTCCCAAGAAAGTGACTAAAGGCTCTTTTTACTCAATCATCAATTTCATCCATATCTATCAACTTTCTACCTAATAACATTCCCAAAAGAGCATGCTCGAACTGAATGTTGAAAAGTTGGCATTAGGAACAGCGCCACTACAACATCGAATATCGATGATTAGAAACAGTGGTTACTACTAGAGTAACAGTGACAAACGTATAATAATGAGTGTAACAATAACTATTGCATGCTAAAACTGACCATTAAGCATTAATTATGTGATTATCATCCTCACTATCTGAATCAAAAGTAATAACACTGACATTTCTAACATTTAATGGCCAATACTATGGTGTTTCCTGTTAAGTTTGTCCTAATTTCTGACAAAAGTACAAAATAATATTGAAAACTTATAATCCGAGTTTAGTAGAAATTTTCTATGACCATTATGAAATTTTATTTCTTCTAGGGGAGAATCAAGAGTACCAGGTATCAGAAAGGAACAAAAACAATTATAACCTCTATAATTTCTCATTACTAAAATTCACTGCAAAAAATAGATGACCATCCTATTACAATTAAACTCTTAAAAACATGTTATCTGATAATAACAATATATCGCTGATGATGAGAATAGTGTTTGTTCAAAACGTTGGGATTTTTGTAATAAATGGTCCGACAGAGTTGGAGTAACATTATTATCTTTTTCCTTCCGAATATCCTGGTTGAGCACTCTGTATAATTATGATGCTACCAGGTGTATGCCACGCCACTCATTGCATTCAACACTCTCAGAAATTTCCTTCCAACGATAAAGTCGGTCCTCTAAACGTTAGAGTAAGATACTTTAAAAGCAGATTCTTTCCACTCTTAGACGATCTAGTTTAACGCTGAAATAGTGTCGTCTGAACTGGTGTCGTCTGAACTGTAGAGTCATGCATTTCATATTTATAAGATGATCACTTTTACCGTGAAACGATTCTTATATCAACGCTAAGAGTATGCACTTTAATTGTGAAAGGATTGCATTTTAAAAGCATGGTTTTGCTATTCCACGCATGCGCACATACATGAAACATTGAACGATTCGATGCTCCCAAATAGTTTTACGGTAAAAGTGCGTCACACTTTATCCGTTAAACTGCATCTCCTATGCGTTGAAGTAGAGTCGCTTATCGTTCAAACGATTCTTAGTTAAACGACTGGCACTTTAACCGTTAAAGTATCTGTTTCCAACTCTACTTCTCAAACGATTGCATTTTAACCGTAAAAGTGTTCCTTTATCGCTGAAAGGAAATTTCTGAGAGTGAATAGGCAGTTGGTTCCAAACTTGACTCAGCGGGCAAAATGTGAAACTGTTGCGCTGATTGCATTTCGGCAAATTTTTCATTTGAATTTGAATTGGCGACAGAACAACAGTATCAAATCAACAAAAATGACTACGTCAGTAGTACATAGTTTGACATTTTATTGGATTTATTCACGTGAATTTTTGATTACGTAGGTTATAGATATTAAACAGTGATCTGCGATCAAAGTGTATTGCGCAAATAGTGATTCATCATAATATGTACAAGAATCAAAAGTGTGAACTATGGGACGTCATCGTTGCATTGTATTAAATTGCAAATCAAATTACAAACAGGAGTCCGAAATAGCAAGGAATACAAAATTTCCTCTGGTTAAAAATTTAACTATCTCGTCGAAAATCAATTAATCTTTTTTTGCTGAAAGTTCGAGTATTTATTTGGATATTCATTTTGAAAAAATAAAACTGTTTCTTTGAGAATTTATATACTTTGAGGAAAATTCGTCTTTTTTGTCGAAAATTGATCTTTATCGTTAAAAATAATTCTTTTTCGCATAAAAAACATCTATTCCACTAAAAAATTCATCATTTTACTTGAAAATTCATCAGTCTGGTTGAAAATTAATTTCATCCACTGAAAATTCAACAATTTGAATGAAAATTTGTCTTTTTGAATTGAAAAATCAATTGTTTCGTTGAAAATCCACAAATTCTATTAAGAAATCTATTTTTTGGTAGAAAATTGTTTTTTTTTCTTCGAAAGTTAATTCTCATGTTTAAAAATTCTTCTTTACGGTTAGGAATTCAATTTATACAGTTAAATATTTTCCATTTTAGTCGACGCGACCTCTTGTTGAAAATACTCATGTTTGGTTAGAACATTGATTTTTCAAATCAAATCGTTACTTTTCCATTCCCGGTTGAAGATTCTTATTTTTATATTTCATGATTCAACTATTATATCGAAAAACTGTATTTTTTGGTTGAAAATTGATATCTAGTCAAAATTTCAATTATCTCAGTTGAAAATGCATCTTCTTGATTTGAAATTCAACAACTAAAATTGGAAGTTAAACATTTTTTTGACAATATATTATTTTGTTTAAAAATTTAAGAACTTGTTTGAAAGTTAGTTTTTCTTGTTACAAGGAATTTATTTTTTAAATGAAAAATTTAACTCATTCAAATGGAGAATTCCATAGTTGTAGTTGAAAATTGATTTTTTTTGTTGATCATCGATTTTTCCCAGTATTCAAAATTTGGTTTTTGTTTGAAAATTCAACTCTTTCAGTTGAAGATTCTTTGTTTCATGTTAGTTGAAAACTCTCTTGTTTCGTTTGAAATCGGTTTTTCAAACCAAAAAAGTTACTGCTCCATTCTTGGTTGAAAAAAAAACTATTTTTCCAGTTCGAGATTCAATTATTTTGTTGAACATTGTATTTTTTTGGTAAAAAACTAATCTCTTTATTTGAAAATTAATCTTCTCGTTTAAATATTCACATCCATGGGTGAAATTGGAGTGCTTCAGTTAATTTTTCAACATTTTAGTTGAAAATTCATCTTCCTGGTTTGAAATTCAACTGTTCCAGTTGAAAATTCATAATGCTGTTTGGAAATTCATTGCTTTGGCTGAAAAATCAGCTATCTTGTTCGAAATCAGTTTTTTTGTTATCGTTGATTTTTTTCGATTGTCAGTTGAATTGTTCCAATTTTTGTAAAGAAATGATTATAATTGGTCGATTTTGCAATGTTTGATCTGCTGTGTTTAAGAATGTTTAGAATATGTTACTTTTATTTGACCGGCAAAATTGGAAAACTTGACCGAGAAAAACCGCGAAATGACCGGAAATTGGGAATTGTACGCCAAATTGCCACCCTGATCCTGATCTAGGAATCTCGAAGGAAGACAAAGATGAGGAAGAGATTTATTTTTTTACTGTTCCGAAAAACTGTGTTCCTTTGTAGCAAGAGTAATAAATCGGGAAAATTTCGTAGTGAAACAGTTGATGAATTCTGATTAAATTAGAAGATATCGCTCAATTTTAATTTGATATTCAAATCAATAATTGGGCGGAAGGCGATCAGCGCTGCAGTTTCACATTTCTTCGGCAGAGACAAGTTGGGAACTATATTCATAATGATCGTGACAGCCTCCTGGATGTTACACTAGAGCTATTATGAAGTCTCTACACCAATAAATTGTAACAAAGATGTCAAGTTATAATTTGTACAAATCTTTTAGCTCTAGTTATGCATCTGAAGCTTTCTGCTTCTATTGAAGAATCGGGTACAATTGTTCAAAAGATGCAATATACATTATTGTACTATTTAATCTCCCTTGAATTATATTTTATGTAAGTTGCAACTATATGCAAATTCTGATTTCACACATATTCCTATGGATGGCTACTGGTAGAATTGTGAAGAGAAGCATTGATGCTGCTACTGAATTAGATTGAGTTTTTTTCTCCAGTGAAGATGTTATCCGAATCCAGTGACATTTGTTAGAATTTAGATTTCTATACTATGTAGTAATAAGTTATTAGTTCGATTAATGCAAAACTTGATCATTTTAGTCAACCAAATGTGTTATAATTATTAGAAGCATATGAAAGGGTTTATCAGACTAACACTTACAATAAAATTCTTGTGTAGATCCTTAACGTATAAAACATTTTAGAGTACACGGAAAGCCTAAATTTCAGGGACTTTGATATAACAATAAGAACTATAATTTCCTCCTTCAGTTTGGAAGGGGTGCTCCAGAATTCATCAAAGTAGCTAAAATCAAGACTTTCTAGAAATTGCATAGTAACTCTCGTAACTCAAGAGAGGAATCGACGGATTAAGAAAGATGTATATCATACTCCCTCTCGTCTAATAACAAAATTTTGTTAATATTACATAGAGCAGAGAACTCAATAAGGATGGGCTACTAGTATACTAGTTTTTTGTAAAGTTTTCGTTTTGCAAACCCAGAGAGTCACCGAAGGGAATAACCTTAATTCTGAGCATTGTTCTACTTCCATTTTAATATTAAAAGTTACGGTGGAGAGCAGCCAAATTCGTTTTATCTGATCAAATGGGAGAACTCAATACTTCCAATAGATTCAAACAGTCTTAATTTCGAAGAAAATGAGTAAAAATTGTTCAAATGTGGCTACTGTGTTGAATATAGTAACAATTAAGTACGAAAAACGGGAAACAGCAGTTACACTTTTTCCCAAAAGTATCTTATCAATCACAATGAGAAGGCATCAAAATATAATTTCGAATAAAATACATCATTTGAGACTAGCTTCCTAACAACCAACCTCATTTTTCTCTATACTGCCATAAACTGTATCACACTTGTGGTACGCATAGGAAAAACATGGTTAAAACTTCAATCTTGCATTAATCTATGAAGTATTACAAGTATTTAGACCCACTGTCCTTTTTTCATATTGTCAAAAAACAACACATCTATTCAAGAAATGTTTGCAAAAGCCTTTCGGGAATTTCCAATAAGGCGGAGCCCCGAGAGCAACTGTTACAACTTCTGACAATGTAAAATAAGTTTTTATGTACCTGCAGATCTCGCATATGTTTCACGTCCGGCAGGAATCTGCAAATAATCCCTGGGAGAGGGGCTGGGGTGAGGAGGATGTATTAAAGCCTTTTGAACGATTCCAGTTAAGTTAGCAAGCTGCCGTTCCATGTTCTCCACCCTCAACCTATTAAAAGATGTGTTTGTAAGATACGTGTTAATACGAAAAAATTAGGTTAAATCTATTAGATGCTGTATTATTGTGCAAATTAGCCTCTGCAGAATTATTCATTTCATTTTCTTAACTGTTTACGATATTAGCTACTATGCGGATACAGGATGTTATTTTATTAAGATTGAAGTGTAGAGCAGAGGTGTCCAACGCGTGAGCAACGGTGTAAATAACTGTCACTCGGTAATCCCCTCTCGTACCACCTTAAATGCGTTCATGCGGTAAGGAAAAGGGAAACGAGAAGAGAATTCTCGGAAAAACGCTCGGAGAAGGGGAAGAAAGGAGAAGCGCGCCAGCCTTGCGTTGGACACCCCTGGTAGAGGATAGAGTTAAATCCGTAACAGGAATTTATTCCCTTCGACAATGTAGACCTTCGAAAGAAAATGCATATTTTAATTAGGCACATTTAAAACAGCTACTGGTCGACAGCCCACATAGTGTTGATTTAACTTTACCCAACTTGAACTAATTCAAGCAGTTTCCTGTAAATATAAGTGCAATCTAATCATTCCAAATGCAAGTAATTCGCACATTGTTTCAGATACATTCAAACTTTATTTACATGAAAATTTCAAGCTTTCTTTACAATAAACTAACCCATTCATTCTTTTTCTCATCACTACACATGAAAGCAATTGATTTTATCTTACATTCGAAAAACACGGGGGCAATATCAAAACTATTTTCCAGCATATAGTAAAATTAATGATACCTGTAATGGAAGTTTCGCATGCTATAGAGTTTCACATTCACCTACGCATTTACGGAAAATGATCATCGTAAGAGGTAAAGATAGAGTCAAGCAATCGGAACATCCATGCCTATTTTTCCACTTTACACTTACTCTAAATATATTGCAATTTATTTTTATATGTATCAATAGGATGATAAAAAAAATCAAACCTACTTTTTATTTCACAAGAATAATTTTAATAATGATGACCATAATGTTTTGAACGTTTAAACGAAAGATAGTAAGAAATGCTATAATACAATGTTTTGCCAAAAATGTTTGCGGAGACTAAAAATACATTATGAGCAGAAACATACCCAAATGTTTGTTTTGGGAAATGGGAAATAGCCCTTAACATAATGTCCGCATGTGCAGCTCAACAGTTAATAACATTTATTATGCAGAAGAATTACTCAAAACGCGTTGAATTATCACCAGAACTTTGAACTCCCGACCACACCCTTGAAAATCATCTAACGAAAATTACCGAAAATATAGTAAAAGAAGAACAAGTAAATAAACTCCGAAGTTTGTAATTTTTTGGTGATTCTCTATCCTGAAAAATTCTCTTTAATAATCCCCGAAGAATATTGAGAGTAATAAATTCCGCCAGTGCCCCATAAATTAAAAAATTTGGTACATATGAATGTTCAGAAGTTTATGGTCGTTGATAAAACTGCCGAATAAACTAAAAAGATACATGAGTCCAATCTAAATCGAACTGAGAAAATCGAGAAAAGCTATCTGCTCAAAGAACTTTATCGAATGAAATTTTGAATAATCTAGATACACTATTTGGATTCAAATAATTCGCTCTTTCATATTTTGCAACAAAAAATTGATTTTTTAAACAATTTCTATTAGAAAATGGACTTAAGGGTTTTTAGTAGTCGTGAAAAGTCGAAAATATAAGGCAAAAAGAACACATCTTCAAAGCCATAACAAACGCACTATCGGTTCTTTTTGATTTGTACGTTGATGACGTATCAGATGCCGCGTGCAAATTTAGGACACGCAAAGTGCTTTGTGTATCTTTTTCTGTTGTATTTTCCAACTTTTTCAACATTCCTCATTATTGAGT
>WSXT02155325.1:0-10180 GCA_011762715.2 Neuroterus valhalla | reverse complement strand
TGAAAATTACGATGTACCAATTAATCATAAGTAGATGCATGTATATCTTGAAAAAAATCATGTATTATGTGTAATTAAATATTTTGAGGGATTCTTTTTTATAATTTCAATCATGATTTTACTGATCACTGAAGAGTAGCACCTTAACCAGAAAAAATAGTTACAAGTACCAGAATATCTCATGATATCAACCTTAAAAACAAGAAAAATGAAGACAAAAAAACAGAAAAAAATAGAAATTGAAAATGATTCAAACAATAGTAATTAAAATGTAGAAAATTATACTTTTAGAATGCCAATTATTTTTTTGTGTAAATAAGAAATCGGCATTCTAAAAGTATTATTTTCTACTTTTTAATTACTATTGTTTGAATCATTTTCAATTGAATTTTGTTCTGTTTTTTGTTTCAACCTAATTTTTTCTTTAAGTATGTTTTTTTAACGTGTATTTTCTGTTTCAATCGTGGCAACGCTTTTTAAACAATGAAAAATTATATTTGTTAGCCAAACTATGCGAGATGTGAATATCGGTGGCGAGTATTGTAATGAGAATGAGTTCCCTAAGGCGAGTAGAGCCTTGAGTAAAATTAATTTTAGAATAATTTTTATAAAAATCTGCCCGCTGCGCGGCCACATTCTCGTGGCGCGCTTCGTGCTCGATAATGTATTAACTCGCGCTGTGCGCTCGGCTTCATACGTCCTCGATTCAGTTGACAGTGTAATGCATACACAGAGTTGCAAATATTGCAAAAATGCTGAAAAATTCTACTTCTATAAAGATTTTTGAATTTTTTTTTATTTCTGATCAAAATTTTCTTTCAAATTAGGTTTACTCAAGGCTCCACCGGCCTTAAAGGAACACATTCTCATTACTTTACTCGCTACCAATATTTACATTTCGCATAGTTTGGCTAGCAAGTTGAATTTTTCATTTTTCAAAAAGCCTAGACACGATTAAAACAGAAAATATACGTTCTGATGAAATTCTTAAGATGAACAATTTTCCTATTCAATATTTCTTCTTGTCTCTCATTGTTTGGCTGAGAAATGGTATCTTTTTATTTTTGTGAGTGCTTTATCGTGATTCAAACGAAAACTATATGTCTGATCGAAAAATAGTCAACACTAAATTTGCAGATTTTTTTGTATCTTGCATAGTTTGAGCGGAAACATGCATTTTGGATTTTTCAAAAAGCTATTTCGATGGATAAAACCAAAACCATTGGTCCAAAGCGGCTGATCAACGAAATTGTCTTTTCTTTTCCGGCCTGAAAAAAGTTTTCAAAGAACAATCCTATAGGATTGTTCTTCCGAAAGTTATTGAGTTCACAGATTACAGCCAGACACACAGACAGACAGATACACAACTTCGTAAAACCATTATTTCTGATTCTGGGGGTCTCAAAACGTGGAGATTTCATTATATCCGCGAAAGTCGATTTTCACATAAAACCAATACCTTCTCATTCAGGAAGAGAAGCCATAAGAAGCCGAGTGCGAGGTGGAAAATTTACCAAGCGCGTGAGGTAAATTCATAATCAAGCGTGAAACGCGAGATCCGAATGACGCGCGCCCTAGGCGCGCTCAAACTTACGCGCGTGGGCAGATTTTTTTCTTTATTATTCTTGGCCCTTGTATCGTTTCCGAAATAGGTGAAGGAAAAATTTTCTAATCGGACTTGAAATTTTTCTCGTTCTGAGATATCTGATCAGCGCCATTCCTGAGCCAGAATAGGCCTTCCAGACCGAACTTTTGATGTTTTCATGTCTCATAGCTGATCTGCGCCAATCCTGTATCAGCCCAGATCTTTTATACAGAACATGTACCTATTTTGTTCTTGGATAGCTGAGGAGTGCCAGTTCTGGGCCAGATCAGACATTCCAGACTTGAAAGTCCAGATAAAGCCGGACTTGGGCCAGACCTGACACGAGACTGCAATGAGATTTTTCCACACGGGCTGCGTTGCAGGCGAAAAGAAAAGAAATCATCATTTCTCGAATCACACAACTTACGAAAATATATATGTATATATGTATATGCATATGCGTATGCATATGTATATACCTAACTATATAATAGGTAACACGAAGCAACATATTTGCCTCCGAGCATAGTTGTTGTGATTTATTTTAGAAAATTGATTACACTACAGAATCACGGTTTCTCTCAATTCTGTCATTTTACTCGCAATTCAGATTTTTAAAACTTCCATTGATCTTCAAGAACAAGAATCAGTCAGGGGAAGCAAGGAAATCATTGATGTCTTGTCGAATAAACTGGCATTTTTTAGAGGTTACACTTTTCGAAAAACCTTGGGAAAGTTGGTCAGATGTAACTCATATCCAACCGCTTTTCCAATTTTTTAAACAGCCCTCATAAACCGGAAAAAATATAAAAACAATAATTTTCTAGTTTCCTCCGACTGATTGTTGTTTTTAATGATGAATTAAAGATATTTCAATGAAAATTGCAACAAAGATTTTCAAATCAAGAAAAGCTGTGATTCTACAGTACACTCATCACGCGTTATAGGACCGTTATCGGGGGTTGGCGGTCCTACAACAAGAGCAATTAAAATCCAGTTCGAACTAGATTTGATAGACGACCAACTACGTTATCGTAAACATTCAGGACCGTATGTATAGTCTCTAAACCTGGTCCTTCAGCTTTCATACGTGCGCCGCAAGTCGCAAAGTTAATAGCTTCTATACTACACATTAGGATACTGCCCTTTCGAGCAAGTGAGCCATCGTGCGAGGCTTGGGGGGAGAGACAGAATCACTAAAGCATGAACAGCCATGAGGCCGGCTCTACAACGAGTGGCCCTATAACGCGTGATGAGTGTATTACCAGAAAATGTAATAACGCTTTGTGGATTGGAAAACGTACATGATTTATCGCGTGAATCGACGCCTGATTTCGATGGCGTACTGATAATTGAAGAAAGATTGTGTCTAAGTATGCTTATGTTAGATATACAGATTCTCCAATACGACTACTTCCAACCTGTGTCCAGTTACATTTTTAGAGAATGCATTGCAGTTCATGGAATCATGGCACAAGAAGCGCAACGAGGACCTGGGTTGATTTCAGGTACCGTTACAAAACTTTCGTCTTATTTCGTTTGCGGTTTCTCGCGTAAGAAATAAAACGAACCGAAAGTCCCCTCGCCCTCCCCCCTTCTATTGTCCGTGTATACTATAGAAAATGTCAACTTAATAGGAAGGTGTGCATTTAAATAGATTCAAATTATTTCGAATATAGCAACGAAAGATATCAATTTTGTTCCAAAGTGTTATGAATTTGGCCGTAGGAGGCATTGCTCGGGCTTGCCTTGGGTGCACTTTGGCTTATACTTGAACTGTTCTGCATTAAAATGTTGACAATTATACTATACGCTAGAAATCAAATTGTTCTCAGCATTCGTCCTTGCCTTACAGCACTGAACATGATAACTTGCCTTCAGTCTATAACCCGCTCAGCATAATCAAAATATATTAATTTATAGACACGAATGGTTGTGGGAATAAACAGGATAGCATCAATGCGTCATGATTGATTGAAGTTCATATTAGTAAGCATGAATGCAAGTCATTGACCTATGTGTAAAACGCGAGCAACGTTCACCCACACACTGATTTTACCTACGTAACTAATCTGCTCGCAAGTTCACTTTTCCATATGCACATTGCAGAATCGAGATATGATTTTATACTCTACTTTTATACTGCGTAATTCAAAAAAATAAATAATAAATTTACTCCACAGCTTTTGATGTGCGCGCTCCAGTGATTTTTCATCAATATGCACAATTTTTTAGTTAGAATGAGTGAAAATGTCTTGAAATTCAAGAAATTGTTGGGATAGTTCTTACCTTGATGAGGGTGTTGGGTGAATACCGAAATGTTGGTCGATTTTTCGAAAATTATCGTATTGTGTTTTTGAGAATGATATAAGTAAAGAAGACATAAGACAAAAAAAAGAAAAGAAAGGGGTTCGGAGACTGTTTTCTCATTTATCCCTTCCCTTTTGTAATTTTATGTTGTGTTTCGAAATTTTAGTAGGTACATTCGAGGGTGCTTATCCAAATTTGGTTGTTGGATTGTTGGTTTTTTAATTTAGTTTCCAGGATATAATTCCCTTTTTTTGTGACAGATTTACTGTACTATTTGTACAGGGGCCGCAGAAGCGGAGGGTGGAGGGAACTCAAACCCCCCTCCCAACTAAAAAACTGAGGCTGCTGCCTCTCTCAGTTTTCTAGGTATTTCTGGGCATAATTTTATAAATGACCCTTTTTTTGCTTCTCTGATACCTTGAGCAGTTAACCTTTCGCGGCCCCTGTCTTTCTATATAAGACACAGTGCTAAAATAATCATTCGATTTGTTTGCAAATACTAGGTTACAGAAGAAACTCATACTGCATTATTCAACATTGTACTTGAGACAATATTGTTAGATAAAATAGGGACTTCCGGCTGGCGCACGATCGTGGGAGCACGCGTGGAAAAACTCAAGTCGGATTTTCGGTAGTTTTGCGGGAGTTTGTACGATTCTGAGTCTGGAAAGCGGATCAAACGGTAGCTATGAGGCTGAGAATCCGAGTAAAGTGTTATCCAAAATTGGGATTTGATGGGAGCAGTGAATTTTTGGTTTTTGTGATGGGCATTGTTTGGTACAGACAGTCAGGTTATGGAAGAAAACGGGGACGAAAGGGGTGGTTAAGAAAAACAGAGCATGGAGGCAGCACGAAACGGGTGCTTGTTCCAGATGATAACAGCGCCATGCAGGGGGGATTGGAGGAAGAGAAGTTGTAGTTCACAGCTGAGGACAACAAAACAGAATGTCTAAATGAAGGAGAAGAAAAGAAGAGGTAGACCGAAGAGAGAAGACAAAAAAGAAGACAAAAATAAATTGGCGGATGCTAAAAGTGCGGAAAAAATGGACAAATTTATAATAAAGAACAATGAAGTAGCCGTTGAGGTGAGTTTGAAGAAGGCGGCTTTGAGCGAAAGCAAAAAACTTTGCAGAACTCAATTGGATCACCGACACGGTCTCACAGGGAGAAAAACAAAGATGATAAAAAAGGGAGTAGAAATCATTTGGGCGATGAAGAAGATGAAAGGGACCAAAGCGGGGATGGAAGGGAGCATCTAACTGAAGTGAATTCAAGAGTGGGGGTAGAAGGCTTCAACGAGGAAGGGTCGGGGATAGGCGTTCAGCCTGCAGTTTTACCGAATATTATAAGTAGTGCAAAAATCGATACTGTTAAGGATCAAGTGCAGGATACTAGTGCGACAGAAAGGAAGGAATTACAGGACTCTTTTTGGGGGGGTTTTTGGACAAATGGTGGAATGAAAAAGGAAAATTAGAGGTTGAAAGAGTGTCGGAAGAAGTAGGGAATGTGACGAAACTTGTAGAGGAAGTCATAGTCAGCGGGGTAAATGGAATGCTGCACTTACAATTATAGACAAATTTAGACAAAAGGAGGAAAAATGGAATAACGAAAGATAGTTATTGAACGAGGAAGGAAGGGATCTAAAGACGAACCGAAAGAAAGAATTTTGCAGCTCAAGTTAGCAGAAAATAAAGCAAATACAGGGCCGCATGAAACGAGCCAGAGGGAAAAGATCTCAGAACGTCCAGAAAATCCACAATCGCAAGTGCAAGAACAGGAGCAAGTGCCTGAACAACAAGAGGGACTAGACAATTGGATGGGATGTTTTGAAGAACTCAAAAGGCTTGTTGAAAAAGATGAAAATTTTGATCAAATTAAGGGTCATCTAGAACTTCTCAGTGTCGAAGAATTGCAGTGAGAACTGGAGGAGAGGAAAGAACAAAGAACTTTATACAGGTTAGAGGCTTCGGGGCAGTGGGAAAAAAACTTAACAAAGAAATTCAGGGTGTAATAGGAAAAAGGACAGGACTCGAAATTTGCATTAAAGAATTGAGAGTGTTCGGAGGAGGAACCCTGGTGAAGTTAGATTTCTGGGAAACGAAAAGAAGACTGATAGAAAGAAAGGAGAGTTTCGAAGGGACAAAAATCTTCATAGAAGATGACCTGACGGGAGGAAAATCTGAAGTGCAGAGATGGATAGAAGGGAAGGTACTGGAAGCCAAGAAGAAAGGAGAGCAGGCCACATCAAGCTACATGAGATGGGAAATAGACGGCCAAACATTTGTTTAGGATGAATTGGAAGATATAGGAGACTTGGGATTTTCTGAAGAACTTCGATTTGATAGTACTATAGGAGACTTGGCTGGAGAAGAAGAGAGAAGAAGACGTGTTATCAAAATTGGATAAAAATTGTGCATGATCAACGAGGCCGGCGGTGAGAGTCAACAAGAAAGAAAGGGCGAAGGGAGGGCAATTGATAGGAATAAGAAAAAGTGCGAGCGAAGGGGTATGCGTGACTCAGTGGGATTATGCTTTGATTTTAAAAGGTGGAAATTTGGAATGCAATAGAAAGCTGTTGAACATTGTAACGGTTTATAATAATGTGGGAACGGCAAATGTGATATGTAAGTTTAATGGTATTGTGGAAGAAGCAATGAGAGAAATGGAAAATATTATATTAGTAGGGGATTGGAATGCAAGGTTAGGTGAGGAGCAAGAAAGGGTAGATGTTGATGAAAGTGAGCTAGATCAACATTACTCTGAAACCAGATATTCAGAAGATCCTATTTTAAATGCAGAAGGGAAAAAATTGATAAATTTCTGTGAAGACCACGGGTTGCTAATATTGAATTATTGAATGGAAGCACGGAAGGAGACAGAGAGGGCAAACTAACGTATATCTGCGGAGCTGGGAGTTCGGTTCTGGACTACGTAATTACAAGAGACAACGAAGAAGGTTATGTGATTAAAGGACTGAAAATAGGAGCAAGAATAGAATCGGACCACCCACCAGTGACCTTCAAGCTTGACATACAGAGAGGGAAGGACGACAGGTTTGTTTTTTCATAATAACGGAGATATCGAGCCGGGATTAAGAATGATTTGGGAAGAGGGTTAGGGAGAGGGGTTTGTAAAAGCTTTAGAAACTAATTGAGAGGAGCCTGAGGAAGGCTCTAGCTGGGAGGATAGATGCGAGAGGATTACACCGAGCATAAAAAAAGTTGCATCAGAAATGGGAATGGTTAAGAAGATAGGAAACAGTAAGATAAGAACGATTAGGAAGGGGAACAATAGTAACGGGTTGAAACAGGAAAGTAAACCTTCAAAATCTAATGTCTGGAAAACTTTAAAAAAGTTCCTCAAAACGGAAAGCGACAGGGACAGGAAGGAATTCGTGGAGGAGCGGAATAGTAAAAAGGGGCAATAATATAAAAAAGAGAAGTGGAAAACTTCATTTCAGAAGTTACTTGAGGCAGATAAAGTTAGTGGAGTGGAGACTAGAACTCTTGATTTGGCAAGAGAAGAGGAAGTAGTGGACGACCTCAACAGAATAATGGAGGCAAGTAACTGGGAGAGATTTTTAGAAGTGGAAGAAGGGGTTGATGACCTAAATAGAGAAATAGATTCTCGGAAAGTAGCGCAATGTAAAAAAAAGATGAAAAAGGTAAAATCGCCAGGAGAGGACGGTCTGTCAGTAGAATTTCTACAAGGTGTACCTACATGCTGGTTTGAAGAAGTCCACAGATGCATGAATGGTATGTGGAAGGAAGGAAGGATAGGAAAAGGTCGAGAAAAAGCAAGAATTTTCCCTACATTCAGAGGAGGAGAAGAAGATGATGCTGGTAACTATAGGAGGATAGCACTTTTAGATTTTGGATACAAGGTCTTGGCTTAAATAATTAATGGATAAAAGAATTAGAGGCTGGCTGGAAAAAAGGCTGTAAAAAGAAGGCAAGTAGGCTTCAGAAAGGGTAGGGCAACAAGAGATCACTTTATTTCGCTAAACTCGATGATAAACAACAATTAAGAAGGGAAGGAAGGAAATTGTACGTAGCTTTTGTGGATTTTAATGAAGCCTTTGACTTGGTGGACAGAGATATTCTTTTTGATAGATTGGAAAAGGTGGGGGTAAAGGGTATGTAGAAGATTTGGAAGAAGAGTGGGACAGGAAAAAAGAAGGAGGTACAGTAATAGGAAACACAAAGGTTTATGCATTGAAATTTGCGGATGATCTCAGTCTGATAGTGGATTTCGCTGACGGTTTAGCCGAAATGCTCAGAACGCTGGAACGATATCTCACTCTAAAAATAAACGGCAAGTTAATGTAAAGGAGACAAAAGTTGTGATATTTAGGAAAGGAGGGAGGAGGAAAGAAGGGTAAAAACGGAAAATATTTGAAGAAGAATTAGAAGTAGTGGATCACTATAAATACTTGGATTTTCGGTTTTCTACCTTAGCAAAGTCTGGGGCCCTATATGGGGTTGAAGTATGGGGATGGGAAAGGTCAGAAGGTATGAAAAAGGTGCAAGACAGATATACAGAAATGATAATGGGGGTAGCAGTCATCACAGAGTGTCACCTATTCACCTTTTGTCACCTATTTTGAACTTTGTCACCTTTTGTCGCCTATTTTAGAAATTGGTCACTTTTTTCACCTATTTCGGAGTTTTTCCCTATTGTCTGCAAAAAAAATTACTTGCCGAACAACCCAACAATTTGTTGTAATTAATTGCGTTTTATTGTGGAAATTCATTTCCACCCGGGATTCTGTGACACGTGTTTTGATAAATTAATTCGAAATATATTTATCATTTTCAGTTACGTTTTGACGTATCTTAAAGAATGTCAATACAGGAAGTATAGTAGGTCTACTAAATGTGCATAGAATTTAAAAAGTGTGCAATTTTCTGGAATAATCAAGTCCAGTTATGTAAAATTCCAATTTTGATAGTTTTGATTATTTTTAAATAGTTCTAATTTTGTAAAATTGATTTCCTATATTGAAATCACCTTTTTTCGGTAAAATTACCTTCAGTGAAACAATATTCTTATAACATATTTATTTTATTTTTATTTTAGTTCTTTCATCAAATTATTTCGAAGAAGAGAGATTTAAAGAAATTTCTGCATCAAGGAAACGTGAAATGCCAGAATCAAAGCGAATTAGGCGTCAATACTGCTGGCTAGCATTAATCGATTGAAATGAAACATCTGTATCCAAATGGGCTGAAAAGGACGTAATAATATAAATGATAATAATAATAATGAAATAAATACACCTTATATAAATATATAGACTTAGACAACATGCGCAGACTGAAAAACATATTGCGTATTTGACTAAAGTAAATCTGGTTCAATTATTATTAATGACATCCGCAAAATCCCTCCTCGCACAGAGGCTTGCATTTTCCCAGACAACACTTTTGAATTCATTAGCCGTAGTGTCACCAGTTTCATTGCCTCTAGAGACCAGTAATGTGCAATTTTTGTCACTGTTCAATCCGAAAGAGGCTGCAATCAGAGCAGAGCTATTATGGTGCATGGAGAATTTTTCAAGTTATAGTTCTATCGCTTCATGCGTTGAAAAAAAAGAACTCTTCAGTGTTATCTTTCCTGGTGAGGTCCCAGATAACTTTTCTCTTTCACCGAGTAAAGCTCAGTACATTATTACGGCAGCTTTGGTCACACACTGAAAATTGAATCGTATGTCAACATCTAGAGACGTACCTAATAGGGTCTGCGACTGGTGAAATTTTATCTGATCATTTACAAAAAGCATTAGATTCTAATGGTTTACCTTTTAAACGCGTATTGGCGTTGGGCTGTTATGCGCCAAATAGAACAAGACAGTCTGCAATCTATTTCAGGAAAACTTGAAGGAACTGAAGTTAAGGAGTCTTATCGACATAGAAACTTGCGATTTGCACGTCGTGCACAATGCTGTTTTAAAAGGTTGCAATTGATTCCCTTTACACCTTTTCTGATTTCATTGTCAAAGTATTTTATTATTTTTTTCACCGAAATATTCGTTGGGAAATTTTTAAAACAATTCAGAAAAACTCAAATCTTCCACATCATACGCTTATATAGAGCACATTGAGATCAGATGGCATACTGACTAATAAAGAGCTAATGAGTATTGAACTACATATTTCTTTGGCTTATGCATCACTTTCGGATCTCGCGCTTCGCGCTCGATGGTAAGCTCACCTCGCGCTCCGCGCTCGGTTATAAATTTACCTCGCGCTACGCGCTCGGCCTTTGTACCTCCCTACAGTTGTA
>WSXT02155324.1:0-16241 GCA_011762715.2 Neuroterus valhalla | reverse complement strand
TTATTATCAGTACTGGCATCCTACTAGACGCTGGATTCTACCGACGTACTAACTATTCTACTGACGTCCGCTTCAACTCATCGCTCATCGCGATTAACGCTCTCCCTTAGTTAATTATTAAGCAAGTGGAATCCGGCGTCTAGTAGAGTTCTATTACTGATGGGAATATTTTTAGGCGGACTTGGGAAAAGGGAAAAATTATGACCTACATTATTTCTATGACCAGTCACACCTACTCTTTTCCCAAAGTTCACTCCAACTCATCGCTCATCGCGATTAACGCTTCCCTTAGGTAATAAGTACGCCGATAGAATCCGGCGTCTAGTAAAATGCTTGTATTAATAGTAATAATAATAAGCAGACTTGAGAAAAAGGGGAAGATTGTGGCCTATATTATTTCTATCACCAGTCACACCTTCCCTTTTTCCCAAGTCCGCTTAATTATTATTACTATCAGCGCTGGCATTCTTCTAGACTCTGGATTCTACCGGCGTACACATAAACTAAGGGAGAGCGTTAATCGTGATAAGCGATGAGTAAGAGTGGACTTGGGAAAAGGGGAAGGTGTGACCAGTCATAGAAATAATGTAGGTCACAATCTTTCCCTTTTCAAAAGTCCGCTTGATTATTATTATTATCAGTACTGGCATCCTACTAGACGCTGGATTCTACCGACGTACTAACTATTCTACTGACGTCCGCTTCAACAGTAAGCAAGTAGAATCCGGCGTCTAGTAGAATTCTACTACTGATAGAAATAATCATAAGCGGACTTGGGAAAAGGGGAAGATTATGACCTACATTATTTCTATGACCAGTCACACCTACTCTTTTCCCCAAGTCCGCTCCTACTCATCGCTAATCACGATTAACGCTTCCCTTAGGTAATTAGTACGCCGGTAGAATCCGGCAACTAGTAAAATGCTAGTACTGATAGTAATAATAATATTAAGCTGACTTGGGCCAAGGGGAAGATTGTGGCCTCTATTATTTCCATTACCAGTCACACCTTCCCTTTTTTCCAAGTCCGCCTAATTATTATTACTATCAGCGCTGGCATTCTTCTAGACTCCGTATTCTACCGGCGTACTCATAAACTAAGGGAGAGCGTCAATCGCGATGTGCTATGAGTTAGAGCGGACTTGGGAAAAGGGGAAGGTGTGACCAGGCATAGAAATAATGTAGGTCACAATCTTTCCCTTTTACCAAGTCCGCTTGATTATTATTATCATCAGTACTGGCATTCTACTAGACGCAGGGATTCTACCGGAATCTGTAAAATGCGTACGGCATATACATGCAGCAGGATGTGTATATAATGAGTACGAGTGACCCAAAATATGTGTTTACAGTCCAGAAGACAATTTTAGAATCAACCAGGTGGAGCATCGCGGCATACAGCAAGGATTAGCAATTTCGACAACGCAGAAAGCAAACAACAGTAACCAAAAAACGTGGCTGAATGTGCATTCTTTCTTGTGGACGTAATTTCTGAAATAACGCATTCCGGCAAAGTGCCATCTAATAATCAACTAGTAAGTTGTTATCATACAACAAGACCTCAAAGTCTTGAAATTCTCCCTTTGATGCTCAATTAATTTTTGATACTCTCGCAAATATTCAGTCTGTATTTCATAAAAATTATATTGAGTTCGAAGAAACGATTCGGGATCATTTAAAAATATCCTTAACTCTTTTCAAAAACCTGCATATAGAACGAACTCAACAAACCTGAGGGAAAAAGGAAAATCTCTTCTGATGTTTCATGTTATTTATGGAAGAACTGAAGATAAAATCATTATTCGATGATATGCCCATGCTATTTATTGATGGCTGAATGTCAGTGTACCCTTTAATAGGAGATATTGTTTGCTCTAATTCACTTCTGTTTTCTTCGTCAGGAAACACTAGGGATGATTTGAAGCCACCATGATCGTTTTCACGTACAAAAGGTGCATCTAGTCGTAATTTTCCGCTACCCGTATGTTTTGCATTCAGCAGCGAAGAATCCCCATTTATTATTTCCAAGCTTCTGATTTCTGAATCTGTAAATACAACACAATGTCAATAGTCATTATTGCAAATTATTAGTTTTTTATGCAATTTTCAGCCACAATGACATTTCTCAAGAATCATCGGGAAATTGAACCAACATTTTGAAGTAGGAGCTGTAAGTTGAGCGCTTGTAGGAAGTTCTCAAAGGTACCTACGGTTCGACATGACACGATTGTGTCAAAGTCAGAGAATTCGGAAAAGGTACCAAAAACCGCTGCACTATATATTTTCAAAAGCTCCTAAGATAATTTTCATGATTTTTAATATCCAGAACTTCTTAATGTTGTTTCCATTCGCAAAATGTTATTAGGGTAGTTTTGTAATCTTGTTAATCCTCGACACCACTTTCCTGGAGAATGATGTAGCTGTGAGTTCGATCTGTGTGTTCGAGCTGTGAGTCCCATCTGAACTCTTCCTTACCCTTTTCTGCTGATTGCTTCTTTCAAGTCTGAGATCAAGATATCATATAAAAGTTGGCTCAGAGGACACCCTTGCCTTACTATTCTCACCAACCAGAATCTATCGCCTACTTATTTGGCTACTTGAACCTGCATTTTGTCTCACGAAATATTTCTGAAACTTTCTTTGTGATACCTTCCCCTATAATATTTTTTTCCATAACCTTTTCTATCTCTTTCCGGTCCAGAAAATCGAACGCCGATTTTAGGTCTATAAACATAGCTGTCATTCCTCCCTTCTCTTTTTTCTTCCTCCCATTTATTATATAATTTACAACGTACATGTTGTCCATCACTCTCATTCCTTTTCTAAGGCCCGCCTGATTTGGTGTCACTTTCTCTTTTCAGTCAAATTCTTTCGTTAATCTCTCTGATAATACCGTTACTTCCAGTTATACAAGGTTGCCATTAGCGTCACCGCCCTATAATCCTTGACCTCCTCTCCTTTGCCTTTTTTAAAAATCGCTACCACTACTCATTCTTTCCATTCCTCGGCTAACTCTCTCCTACTCATACCCTTTTGCACATTATCCGTGCCCATTCCTTTGGTTCATTTCCCCTATATTTCCATACTCCATCTGGGATTTCATCCAGACCTGGATTTCTTCTTTTTTCTTTTTTATTCATCACCAGTACTTTTACCTTGCCTCGAGCTCCTTAGCTCCTTTCTCACTTCCTTCGTTTCCTCTTTACGTTCCCCATCCAATCCATTCCCGTTCTCTCCCCTACTAAAGTCTTTATCTTACTTGTTTCCTTTGAATCTCTTTTTATTTCTACTATCATTATTCCCATCTCTTCATTAACATTTCCTTCTCTTTTTTTTAAATTAGCTTCTCTTTTATTTTCTCTTTTCCTTCTATTGACCAATCTCCTCTTCCTGTTCTTTTAACCAGTACCTTTACTTTCTCTCCATACGTATCTTTGATACTGTTATCACGCTTTATCGTCAGTATTACCGGAAAGTAATCAGAACCTGTATAATCTGCTACCTCTGGTTTCTTGACCTTCTCTGTTACCGCGTCGTCTACTATTACCTAGTCAATGACCGTTCTCTTTTCACCTCCTACACGTGTATACTCACCTTCCTCATCCTCCTGTATATCTCCGTCTACGATAAACCATCCAATTTCTCCTGTGCACTCTAACAATTCCTTCCCTTCCCCATTCAGTACCTTGACTTTGGATTTTCTCTTTCGCTATTCTCCTCCTTCCCTTCTTCCTTCATCTCCTGTTCTTGAATTAAAATCTTTTCCTATTACGAGCTTCATTCCCTCTTCCTTTTCTTCCATTAGTTCTTTCATCACCATAGGTTTTTCCTGCATGCCACCGTTCACATACACTTCTACTATCTCCCATCACCATTCCTCCCATTTCTCTGCCTTTCCTATTCCTTCTCTTTGAATTTTGAATCTGCCAAATGTAACCTTTTGGTAACCTCCCCCTTACTCTTTCCCATCCTTTTTAATCTAGCCACGTTTCCATCATCACTACCACTTCCCACTTTTCTAATTTTCTCATAAATTCTCTATCTTTTTTCTCCGATTCTGCTACATGCCAGTAACATATTTTCCATTCAATACTCTCTTCCTTTCCTTTTTCTTTTTGCTTTCTACTACCCCCCACCCTGCCCTTATTCTTCCCTTCCTTTCTTTCTCGACCCCCAGACTCCGCACTCTTTACTAACTGCTAATTTAGTACTGACGGAGCTGAAGTATTTGACATCTAATACTGAATTTAATAGGCGTTCCAATGGTTCTGTCAAGAAAATGTTGATCTCTAACCTGGACGGCGCTATCACCTCCAAAGTCAGAGCTCATTCTTAATTGGTCAGTTGGTTAGTGTTCCGAAACCAACAGATGGTATTTTATGTCCTCAAGCACTCTGGTGTATTGTTCTACACCTCTTGTATTATGCTTTTTAATTTCCGAGACCATGATGAACGGCTATCGCCTGCTAACGAAAGTCTCAATGGCTTAAGTATAATTCAAGTATACCACGATCAGAAAACTAGTTCAGTTCTGAACACTGAAGTTGAGCAGCATTGATCATGGTTAGTACTTGAATGGGTTACCATTCATGAATACTGCGTGCTGTTGGCATGTTGGCGGGAGACTGGCAGGTGTCCACCAGTGTATTCAACAAGAACAATTATGGCTCTTCACGAGTCATGCTTACCCTGTAAGGGATTATGGCACCATGGTACGAAAAAGAACATCCCAGTGGTAAATTGCTAAAACTCACCATTGGTGCAATATTGGACCAATCTTGGGGTGACTACGCCTAGCGCGTGGCCAACATTGGCCAAGCAATAGGCCGATGGTAAATTTCCCACTGGGATAAGTATCTTTATTATCAGATGACCCTAGTTCTTTAGGTGAGGGCATCGGAAAATCTCAGTTTTTTATGGTCGACTAAAAGTTACTCTATGAATTAAATAAAGTTTAGAGCTAAACCTCGGCTGCATCTTACTTCATAAGAAGCAATCACGTTTGCCTAAATTTATATGCTCGACATCGATAGTACATGGTCATCCTTGACTTCAAATCTCCTGCTTGGCATTACTACCGGTTTACTGCACCAAGACTCAACCGGAACTGAGCAATGATAGAATAATACCATGTTACTGTACCATGTTTATTGTGTTGCACAAAATATGAGTTTGAATGTATTCATGTGCAATGATTCGCGCCCCTGTCGTGGCCTGACTTCCAATGACGAAATCCTAAATAAATGATTCTATATTTTGACCTCACATACGTGAAACATTCATTTTGAATATATTTATAACAATTAGCTTGCGAGAAGTTGAAGTAACCTAATGAAGCATTGTAAGATGACCTAGTGGAGAGTTGTACTTCAGCTGTAAGGGGGAGTTTGACGAGTACTTTAGGGTTTTTGCAGTCAGTTTTTCGAAGACACGACATGGAACGCTTGCATCAGGTGTATATAATACATTTTTTCCAGAGGAACTTATTCTTATAAGTACTTTAGAGTTCCTGGAGTCCTTTCTTAAGGGTATAACATCGAAACCTTGTGCACTAGGTATATCTTCAACATCTCCTTCAGGGAAGTTTGATTTTGGGAGTAGCTTATGGTTCTTGTAGTCATTTATTCGGGTAAACGGCATCAAATTCTTGTACCAGATATATCCAATACATCTCCTTCAGGTGAACCTAGTTTCCCGAGTACTTAACGGTACCTGGAGTCGTATCCTTAAAGAAACAATGGCCACAGAGTGCACCAGGCATATAGAAAATACCTTCTCGGGTAGAGTTTATATTAGCGAGTACTTGAGGGTTCTTGTAATTGGTTCTTCGAGAAATCGGCCGCAAACTTACCAAACTTTCATAATGGAATGTTTTGTTCACTATTTATGCTATTAATACCACAAAGCGTCAGTAACTATTTTCACATCTTGTTGGGTGAGGTTATTTCCAATGTCTGTGAATGGTATTTGATCACAGGTTTTGCTTTGTAATTTGTGGGAAAAAGTATTGTTCGATACACAAGGTCTCTTGGGTAAATGCTCACTGCTTGTGTGAAGGCCTAACACGAACTTGACGACGTGGCAAATCAAAATAGTAAAGAGCAATCCATCCATTTGGCCTCTTGTATCAAAATATAATATCTACAACTTGTCCGAATTAATTATTTCAAGGATGCCGCTCTTGATATTATAAAGACCACTGCAGAGTTCGAAAATCTTTACTATAATAAGAAATGAAAGTTCAATATCTAAATAATTTGAAGAACAAAGCATTTAAAACTAATTTTCCACCATTCAAAAAAAATTTTGGAAGCATGGTAGCACCTCTTCAAAAAATTTTTGAATGCGAAAGAAATCTGCACGACAAATGTGATTCCTTTATCACAATAAGAGCCAAATTTTAGTGTACCATTTGAAGTCTTAGACTTCTTTGTATTGGATATGTTTCATAACATTTCTTATAGGAAAATCCTTACGTCCCAGAGGATTACAAAGGTTGATTATGTTATCCAAGGATTCCTGAAATTTTTTATAATTTATGATACTTTTTTAGAAAACTTCATACTGGTGTGAAACTGATCGCTTTCTGTGTTTGTAGCATAATATATACATTTGTCGCAACTTCTTCTGCAACGAAGAATTGAAAACATTGAGATATAATGATGTTGTAGTTTGTTCTTGGAAGGACATGATGTAGCAGAATATTTTTGGGATCCCTGTATTTTGAATATATTCTGAAAAATTTGACGAATTGGGTAGAGTTTTATCAAACAAATATTGCTCTGAAATTCTCAGAGAAGACGTTGCAGAAGAATGGAACAACATATGATTGAATTATGAAAATCATATATTGCCGGTCTGAAATTCAGACAAGCTTATTGTTCCTGATTCTGGAGAATCTGATGTCACAGAGATTTTCGCAGCTGTCCAAACTCGGAAGATACATAAGTCACTTTATCGCTTAGCTTGGCTCTATTATTGCCAGATATAAGACGATGACACTCAACCGTAATGTTGTATCTTCAAGGTTTGAACGCCAGTTTATGCATAGGTGAATGAAGAACTATGATAAGTCAATAGAAACCTGCTCGATTGTGCGGAGTCTTTGAAAAAGAACGATATCCTCCTGAAAGGCCGCCAAGAAATCGAAAGAAACCTCCTCTGTGATTATTAAGATAGTGGACGAGGCTGTCGTAACTTCTGGGGCATTTTGGATACTGTCTGTAACAAGTAGTAGGATTTCCTCGACTTGTGTAACCCAAAACCGCTGCCTTGGTAAAAGTAAGAAGAGGAGAATTTTCCAGAGCGCTGAATACATCCAACAATCTGTTACAAAAGTACGCCAATATTTCATTCAAATTATAAGTTTCGTGAGAAAGTAGGATGTAACACAATCATAGGCATCACGAACCCAATTATAGCGTTGTTTCCAAAATCTTGAAATGAAGAAGCTTGTTTATAGGCTACACTTCCAGGCAATACACCAGTTGTTGCTTCACAAAGGATTCGAGGGACACATTGAAAATCATCATACTGCAAAATTGATGATAGAATTCGGGAAAATCTTAGGCTTGCTTCATCCGAAGACCTGGATTCTGATAGGCTCGGTGCAGATGAATTTTCTGATTCTGAAATATGGTATCCAGGTTGTCTTCGCGGTGGAAATATGACACCTTGGTATTTCTAAGGAATACAAATATATTAATATGGAGAGAATGCATTTGCCTCTGTCAATAAAAATGAAATATTCCAGTTCAAGAAAAAGTATCTTTCTTACCGACCAATCGTGTTTTGCAGAGAAATGCGATTGTTCAAGATCGTTCTGCTGTCGCTCTTTAGAACCCAAATTGAACTGACTGTATGGACTACCTCTACGTAAACCGCTCTCAGTACTTTCTTCTGTCAATCTTTGAATGCTTTCGTGATGAACATCTGATGTCAAACGATTTATACACCTGCATTCGCATCAATGATTTCAGGAAATAAAACGTTTCAGAAAACAATAATTGTTGAAATTCAAAACACATCCTCATAAAAAATTATTGCAAATGATCGATTGTTAGAGAAAAGAGAGAGGGGGCGGAGGAGGGGGGGGGGGTCAGTTTAGCTCTCACTCTCGATTATTAATAATGAAAAAAGAGGTATCACGGGGCACGCGGTAGGACCGAAGTTCCAAATACGTGTATACTTACGTCATTTCTCCTTACCTCGTATTCGGAACTCCACCCTACTGAGTCTCTCACGACACCTATTTTTTTCAGAATTTTTCGGCAGGATGTAGAATGAGAAAAAAACTCCAATTTATATCAGGACAAAAGGAGGAAAAACGAGGAAGAAAGACGTACAACACTAATCATATGCATGCACTATATGTTCATACGCGCACGCAAGAAAGAAGGAGAAAAAGACGAGACGAGAAGCGGAGAAGAGAGACGAGAAGAGGAGAGAAGAGAAGAGGAGAAAAGTAAAGAGGAGAGGATACAAAAGGCGTGGAGTGGCGAGGAGATGAAAGAGGAAGAGATGTATGGGAGAGTGGAAGGGAAAGGATAGGAGATGGGGGGGGGGGGGGTATGGGAATGGGGAGGGAGGGCTGTGGGTGGAGGAGCGAGGAGGGGAGCAAAGAGGAGAGCAGAGGAGAGGAAAGCACTTGTACTGGTATACGTACATTTTGCCCCTCTGCAGTCTTACCTGCCGTGAGGAATTTCGTTTTCATCACATCACATTACATAACATTACATTAATTACATTGTAAATTACTTCATTACATGTCTTCTTCCAAATAACAGAATTTAAACTCGATCCATTGGAAGTGAAAGAATAATGAAGCGAATAATCAACAAACTTGACCTACAACCAGCTTTCCTAACGTTGAAATTCTGACAGAGTGAATATTTACAAAATTTAAGGCAACAAGCGCACTTATATGGAATAAAAATTCAGCTCGCATCTTATGAGTGCAAAACCTGAGTATAACTCTTAGCTTCTTCCTAGGTCTCGTGAAAAGCAGAGGCAGGCCCTCTTATATCTGGTTACAAGAATGTGTGTGGTGGATAGCCACTCTGAGGTATGGTCACAGAATTAGAGTAGGTCTATGCCCGTGGGAGGCAGAAGGGCACCCTTGGGACTGTTCACAGAAATAATGTAAGTCTTTCTCTTTACCCCTTCGCCATGTATTTTAGGAAACAAGTAGATACCCCTATATCTGTTCATATAAATGAGTTGGGTCATTACCCTTAAAATTATCCCTTTCTCATGTCTCGTGAAGATGGAAAGCACCCTCCCTCCTCCCAGCATCTCGTCTTAGGCGGGCCGATACTGTGTGACTGGTTAGAGAAATAATTCTAGTTCCACTACGAGTCCATTTTTGGGATTATTGTGTGACTCTCATGCCACATTATGTTCGTCCATTGTGCAGTTATACTGCAATTTTCAATGTTTGTCGTTTTTTCAATAAGAATTTCTCGTAGAGTCAAAATGTTCATTGTCAAGATGGATTCTGCAAGGTTTGAGGAGGGGTGAAGACTAAATCCAGCCACAATTCCCATCCTCTCCAGAATTCCTCCACAAAAAAATTTCTTCACACCATATTAGTTTTTACAAACACAGGCAATTTCTTTTAGCAAAGTTTGTATTCACAACCAAGATTATAAAATTTGGTATGATTATTGATAACTTTCGAAAAAATTCATAAAATTATCAGCTATGTCCTCTACACTTCATAAATTAATGAGAAATACTCACAAATG
Source organism: Neuroterus valhalla (assembly GCA_011762715.2). Taxonomy (NCBI): domain Eukaryota; kingdom Metazoa; phylum Arthropoda; class Insecta; order Hymenoptera; family Cynipidae; genus Neuroterus; species Neuroterus valhalla. The sequence continues at coordinate 6,495 of WSXT02155324.1, read as the reverse complement.
AAGCTACTAATATAAAGTTACAATATATAGTTCCCACAATATGAAATACAAGGAATTCTATTGATCTTCTCTGAACAATTATGCATGTAGACTTCCAACTTTCTTTTCCATGTTTATATGTATTTCTCGCCATTCACTTTCCAAATCAAATTTCGAAACTGGACAACTTAATGGCAGCACTAAAAAATTGTTACTTTTACAGTAGAAAACTTGGAAATTAAATGTAATTTTATGAATTTGTGTCAATGGAAATACGCGCAGCAACCATGACAGTTCAAGTGTGTATGACCCAATAACCAGAGAACGTGTTACTGATAGCCTAATAAAATTATTTCCCTTTCAAATACAAATTTGAAATAGTACCACTTGGATAGTAGCAATGGAAGGTTATCACTTCTAGAGCGGAAAAACTTTATTAACAAATAACATTTCATAAACTTTTACCATCATAAAATACACAAATCAACCAAAAATGTTCATGCAAACATAACAAGATGATCAGAAAAAATATTTCTGGGAGCAACATCTCAAATTATGCTTTGTTTTTTCCAAAGAGCATATTTCCTGTGACAAGAGGTAAATGTCACTACTGATATTCTCTATCAGCATCATTCCTAGATCATTATTTACTGATTGCAAGAATCTAAATCTACATGAGTTATTCGTACATGCAAGCTACTTATTCTGTTGAATATAATAAAATAACTGATTGAGACAAAACTTCAGTAGCCTCTGCCGCTTCGTTGATAGAATAAAAAATTGCCATTTTCCGGCTAAAATATGGAAGAAACGGAGAAACAATAATGAGTTGAATCATTACCCACAAAAAGGTCTACAAATTTTTCTGAAATTATTATTCAATAAAACGTATATTTTTCGTTTTATTCGTGATAACGATTTTTAAACAGAGAAAAATTTCATTTGCTAGCCAGATCATGTGAGATATGAATCTCAAATGCGAGTATTGTAATGAAAATGTGTTCCAAAGTCCGATTGAGCCTTGAGCAATAGATTTGAAACTTTTATTCATAAAAAATGTAAGCAAATTCCATAATATTATAAAAGTTATAGGTTTCTAACAGGTTTGATATATTTTGCAATAACTTGCGAGCGAAGCGCGCAATGAGAATATACCCACCCAGCGGGCAGTTTTTACATTCTCATCATAATGAGAAGGTACTGGTTTAATGTGGAAATCAAATTTCGCGGAATTTATGGAATCTCCATGTTTTGAGACCTGCTGATCCCGAAGAAGAAGTTTTCACGTAGGTGTCTGCCTGTCGTCGTTGTCGTCGTCGTTGGTGTCTGTATACTCCATAACTTTTGAAACACTAATCGGATTGGATTGCCCTTTAGCACATATTTTGAGGCACCAAAAAGACAGGTAAAGTTCGTTAACCAGCTATTTCGTAACAAAAATGAAAGAGGGGGAGCATTTAAAAAATTTTTGGACCTTTTTTTCGAAGACTCAAAAATTGTAAGTACGGTTTCTTGTAGTAGGTAAAAAATGGAACAATTTATCCTTATGACTTTTTTTGATAAAATCAAAATTCGCGGAGTTTTGGTATTTTAAAAATCCAAAAATATGAACGAAAATGAGAATTCACTTTTTGATAGGACAAGTAGTTCCTCTTTATTTATAAAAAACCATATAAAAAATGAAGAAAATGAACTTTTGGACAATTGACACAAGCTTAGGAAAAATCAAACAGACACAAGTTCTCTACCAGGAAAATATCTTCAAATGTGCTATCAGCTTCTTCAACAGGATATGCAGTTTTCATTTCATTCAGGAAAAAAATTGATAGAAAAAAGTTGTTTACTCGAAAAATATCTGTACATTTGTTATAATTTTTCCCATCGGACGCGTAGTTTTTGTTTCAATCGTGAGAAATAGAATTAAAAGTTAGAAAATCGAATTCCTAGAGAAAATACACAACATGTAAAAAAAATTAGGCAAAAAAACTTCACCGATTTGGACAAACTCTGATCGAGTTCGCAGCACAAGACTCGCGATAATAATGAATTCGTAAAAAGTGGAAATTATATAAATAATATACAGAAACTCAGTGGATTTTATTGAAATCTTTATGAAATATAATATTATATCATTTTCTCCATATTTTTACCGTTTGTGTTGTAAGTTATACTGACTTTGTCTTTGCTTGTAGATTATTTGATGAAATCACTGATACAGTTAAATCACGGTAAAATTTTGCGTTTTTGACAGAAAAGAAGTATTGAGCATTTGCCTATCATTGAAAGGAAAGAATTACCAACATTTATAGGAAATATAATCATAAAACTGTAAAAAACAAAAATTATAACACCCAATTGCAATATTTTCGTTTTATAGAAGAATAAGTGAACTATTCCTGTTTCCGTATCACCACCGTGCTTTCTTATTGAACTTCATTTTTATAAAAATCAATAAGTTAATTATATATAAATGTGAATTTTAAACTTCCTCATAAATGAAAAGACAAAATAGCAGTGATTCAGGATCCGAATTAGGCTTTCTCTCTCACCCCCCTCCCCTCCTTCCTTACAACTCAAGACATCTCTTTCAGGGTTGAAGCATTTCAGTGTTTAGAAAAATAACAGAATCGGGGTTTCATGAGAAACGCTAATGGACCTCGCCACTACCAGGAAATGTCAATTATCCCGTTATTGGACCACTTGTACGTTCATACTTTTTGTACAAAACAGAAAACTGGAATCAAACTAACCGCAGCAGCTCCAGAACATTGTGTGTTTGTTTGGATTCATCTTTAAGGCATAATTCATTTCCTGAAGAATCTAAAGGAAGTTCTTGCAGCATTCCTGCTCTTTGTCCAATTATCGTTTCTGCGTCACGTCTAAAACAGCTCCAAACAGTATAATAATAACGAGTAACGTTGAGAATTCCACTGCAGAGTTTTTTAGCATAAAACTTTCACCTATTACAGAGAAAATCATGGTGATTCTATTATTCGATTCTTAGTATTACAAACCCAGCAGCGCAATAAGTATAATTCACTTGCACTACTTCACTGTTCACTAATTTAGATCGTACGTTTCTGAAACAATGATACGATAATTTACTGCACAGTTAGAAACAATTTATAGTCAGAGGATAAACATACAAATATCAATATTTATTAGAAAAAAAATTTAAGTTTTAATCAAATGCGTTTGGTTAAAATTCTATTACAAATCGAACACCTTTTCGACTTGGCCATTTCGATTGGTAGCAAAATTTTTTGTTAAAGTCTATACTGAAAATAAACAGACACATATACGGGGTTTTTATTCAAAAAATTTTTTTCTGGAAAATATGACCACTATGAATTTAAGTGTTTTATCTAATTCTGTTACATGTTAAATTCATTACCTCTGGTGCTACTGATGCTATTGGTACAATTCTTTTTTCATTTGAAAGGTAATCATATCAGCTTCAAGTCACGTAGATTCTGGACCTTCAACTTGAGTGACTTCAAATTCATAACAATGCTTTTCCGAAGTAAAAACTGCATAACCAGTTCGAGACTAAATGTTCAGACACGCTTCAAGACGTGCCTACTTGCCACGCACTGCCCGCGCTGCCCGCGCTACGTGAAACGCAGTTAAAATTATTTTATCACTCTCAAACTAGTAACGGCCCCATCTTTCTGAAAATAGGCTTTATTACCTAAAACCATAACAGATACGACAATACTTTTTTCAATCGATTTCGTTGTGGTGAACATTATAATAATATTATTTGCACAATTACAATGTTATTGTTTTGAAGGTACTCAAGTTGAAGGTACAACATTCACGCGACTAAAAGCTGATTCTATTTCATTCCAAATAAAAAAAGGATTGTACCGATAGCATCAGTAGGACCAGAGATAATGAATTTAACATGTAACAGAATGGGATAAAGCTTTAAAATTCACAATGGGCGTATTTCCGGAAAAAAAGTTTTTTGAAGAAAAACCTCGTATACGTGTCTGCTTATGCACAATAAGAATTTCGTAAAAAAAATTGTGGAGATTTGGAGAGGTGGACATTTCTTTCGGTCTAAATCCGTACGATTTGCAGAAGAATGTCCCATAGATGTAACTCTAATGTACGTTTTATATTACCTTTTCAGTCAGTTGAATTCCGACATTCAAAAAATGTCTTGCTTCAACTTTCACAAGTTCGACAATACACTCACAAGTTTCGCAGCATTTACTAATATTCACTTGATTAATTATGAAAAATATGATAATATTCATAGAAAAATGAAATTCAATTATGAGGTTCCGGACTGCTTTAGCTAAAAGATCATTCGAAACTGTCTAACAGTTTCTTCAGCAGACGTGTTCCCGGTGTAAGGCGTAGGCCGGCGAAAACATCATCGCGGACAACTCTCTCCGCACAGAAACCTACACGCGAGACACAATCATATAATCTTCACACACTTGTTGATTCTATACATTTCGAATTTTACCAAATGACAACTCGTATTTAAAGACAGGTATTATTTTCATATGTCCTTTATTCTAATTATTTTATCATACTTTCCCTTAAAATATTGTTTATAAAAACTGTCTGAAAAAGAGACAGAGCAGAGCAACTAAAATATAACGTCGGTGTAGAAGCACTATGAAATATCTAATTTTTTTGCCATTTTGAGGTTCCAAAAGTTTTCAAATTAAGAATACAGTTTAAGTTGCTTCGAATTGAGAGTTTTGAGTTGGATTCCGAAGTTTCTTCCTCATTTTCTTCCCTGAATAGTTTTTGCAGGTCCTGAGAAATGGGGTTTGAAAATGAGTTGTGTCATTCTGCTTCCACTCCGACGATAAGTAGAATCTTCTCCTATACAAGATACAATCTTAAATAGCACATTCCACAATACAACTACGAGGTACTAACAATAACTTGTTTTCGCAGTTGCAGAAGAATTTTATAATTTATGTCTATGGCACATAGAGCGTATGTTAACATTGTTTTATAAAGAGCATTTGACTTTGGTTTTAAACTTCACAAAATGCACCAATATCAAATAAAACTTAAAAATCATAATAAGGCGTTGCACAATTAATAGTTCTCATTTGTCACCCAATGAAGCTGTCAAATGTTTAGGTTTTCTTGATACTCTGGGTTTTGTGTGACTTTAAAAGAGTGTGTATCCATTAGTTATAATAATGTCTATTCTTCAACTGTGACGAGTTGCTTAGAGTATACAATATATTCAACAAATTTTTTCTCTAATTGTGAGTTTCTTCCTCAGGAAAAAATGATTCTTAATATTAATGCTACATGTTGATTACGGCGTCTGAAAAAAGTCAATTGCTCTAACACGATATCTAGGGGCATGCAGATTCGAGTGCAGATGGTGTTTTTATCCCGGCTAGAGTAATTACAATTAATCTCTGTCAATCAAGGTGCGTCGCATTCGATGCGAGAATGACGTGAGCTGCCCCCCTCTGTAAAGCGCATCATCCGCCTCGCAATTAATCAATTACTTCAATCAGTGAAAGTAATGTTCAATTATCTTTATCTTCTCTATTTATTATCGACAAATCACGTTAAATATAGCATGACATGAAATTGAAACGACAAGTAAACTATTGGGATGGCTTCATATACCATCGAGGTCATAGGTATAAGTGGAGTCAAATTGGACCTTTGAAAGAAAAGAACTCAGAACTCGAATCCCCGCAGCTAATTGTTATTAAACCTTTTGCATTGTGCTCCTTACACTATGTACTGAAAATCTGAACCTTCAAAAAGTTTCTGCTAATTATTATTCAATCATTTAGAGGAAGAAATATGAATGATCTGATATATATGTGCATATTTTTCACAGTAGAATTCGTAAACGCAACTTTTTTTCTGTTGAATGGATAATTCAACAAATAAGAAGAGCATTTTTAATTAAGAAAGTGCAATTTTTAATAAATACTCGAGCCAGCAGCGCGGCCGGCGCAAATTGTTTATTCAACGTTCTCGAATTGGTTTTCCTTCTTCAAATGCAATTTTCGAACGCAATCCTCACCCAATTTTGTGAGTGCATAGGTTCGACAATAATAGCTATCTTGACATAAAGGACGAGTAACTTTCTGAGAATTTAGGTTTTTTTTTATTGCATGTAGTCTCAAAAAAGCACAGTTTAGAGAACGCATTTTTTGCTATGACTATAACGGAAAAAGTGAATTCAATCGAACAGACTCTGATTTTACTGTACTTTATAACGTTATAAAACATATAAGATATCTAGCAAGAGTATATGATATTTTTGAGCAATCTGATATACTTTTTTCATACCAATCAATGTACACATTATTTGCATTCGAAATGTATTTTGATTATTCCCGAAGAATTGAACAATCTCGAACGATTTACATATTGCTTTTTCGAGCGTCTTCTTACAAATGGTCTCCACCCCACCCCCCCCCCCCCCCCCCCCCCCCCCCCCCAACCCCTTTCTTTTTATTTTTCACATAGAGTCATTCTAAAAAAAAATAATTAAATCAAGAATCA
>WSXT02155313.1:0-10180 GCA_011762715.2 Neuroterus valhalla | reverse complement strand
AGGGGGGGGGGTAGTCCGTTTAGCGTGCAATCGACTCGGGATACTTATAAGATGCTACCATGAATTTTTCAAATTTTTTGGTCCAAAAATAAATTAGGCGAAAAACCGGCCTTACCGACCCACAAAAAACCTCCATAAGTGAAAAAATGGGTTTTTCAAGTTTTTGCCGATAGTTATGATTTTTTTGCGGTTTTTTTCGACCCAGATTGTTTCAGGTACATAAATCCTACTTTATACTGATAATTAGATGCTTATTTATATTGTTCAAACAATTTATTATTGTTTTTAGCAACTTTCTCTTAGAAAAGGGCTAGAAAGTCAAGATTTTTTCTGAATTTTTGAACTTATTCTCAAAGTTTCAGTTGGAGCGAGGGGATGATCAATTGTAGTTAACAGACATAATTGTTTAAACAATTTTTTATTAATTATAACAGTATTCTCTTAGCAAGTAATTTTTTTATTTCATTTAGCATGTTAGAATTCAATTTAATTCAACAAAAATAATTGCTTGAACAAATTATTATTGGTTGTGGCTTTCTCCTCTTAGATTAGTGCTAAAATGTTGCGTTTTTTTCTAAACTCTCAAGCTTTTTGTCCACTTTTCACTTTGAGGTAATAATTCATGCGAGTTAACAAACATGCTTATTTACACAATTTATTATTGTTTATAACCATTTTCTCTCAGATCAGTGCTAGAAAGTTGTGGTTTTTCTAAAATGTTTAACTTTGCACTGAATGGAATTTGGATGAAATTCAATTGGATTGAATTAGATTGAATTGTGAGTAAATAAGATTGTTTTTCGTTTAAGATAAAAATATTAATTTCGAAATATCAGCTATTATATTTTTGATTGGAAATTTATATTTTTAGATCGAAAATCCAACTTTTATGTTGAAAGTTGATCTACTTTCTCGAAAATTCAATTTTGAAGTTGAAAACCCATAACTTTAGTAGAAAATTCGAAATTCGAGTTTAACTGAATGAATTCAGCTTTTTTGTTTCAATTAATTCTTTCTGAACATTAGGAGAAAAACGAGGATAATTTACCTGAAACAATACAATACTATTTAAAATATAATTCCCTCTAATATTTATTTATCATTTGTTCGCAGCTAAAAAGGTAAAGCAAAGTTGAACATTCCAGAAAAGAAACGCAACTTTTTAGCACTAATCTGAGGGGAGATAGCCATAAACAATAATAATCTGTTAAAACACTTTTTTTTGTTAAATTAAATAAAATATCAACTCACTTCAAGTGAAAAGTGGGCAAAAAGTTAAAAATTCCAGAAAAAACCGCAAGCTTTCATCATCAGCAAGGAAAATATTATTAGCAATGATGATATATTGTTTAAATCATTGTTTTTCGACATCAATTAATTATTACTTCAATCTAATTGAAAAGTTATAAAAATTTGAAAATTTCAGGAAAAACCTTAACTATGTATTATTATTCTAGAAGAAGACAGCTATAAACATTTACAATTTGTTTAAACAATCATGTTTGCTACATAAATTGAATAGTTACTCACTTTGAGTGAAAAGTGACAAAAAAGTTGAAGAATTCAGGAAAAAACTTGACTTCCTAACGCTTTTCCCAGAAAAATATTCTAGAAACAATACTAAATTGTTTGAGCAATTATAATAAACATCCAATTATCAGTATTGAACCGCAAAAAAATCATAACTAGTGTCAAAAACTCGAAAAACTTATTTTTTTACTTACGAGGATTTTTTGGGACCCTATAAAACAGACTTATGGAGGTGAGATTTGAAAAGTAATATTTCATTCGCGTTCTTTGACTCATTGTGAACAGGAATTTTGAATTTCGAACTCGATTCACCTTTTATTGCGAATTCTGAATAAAATTTACAAAAACGTCTTTAATGCTTATGGGAAATACGTGTAGACTTCATGGTACTTGCGCCACCTCTAAATATATATTTTTCTGAATGCGTTTATTTTTTTGTGGATTCGAACAAATTTACGGGCCTTTCGCATAAAAATTAAAAAAAAAAACAATTTTTGACCACCCTAAAATCCAACTGTTTCTTTGAGAATTTATGTAGTTCATAAAAGATTTAACTTTTTTGTAAAAAATTATTCTTCATGTTCAAAAATTCATCTTTTCACCTAAAATACAAACAGTTAAACATTTTTCATTTCAGTCGATCATTATTCTAGTAAAAAACTCTAATGTTCGGTTTAAAATTAGTTTTCTGAGCCAAATTTTCACTATTCCATTTTTGTTTGAAAATTTTTATTTTTATAGTTCAGATTTCAACCTTTTTTTTGAAAAAGTGTATTTTTTTGTTGAAATCTAATTTCTGGTCGAAAATCGAACTATTCTAGTTAAATGATCATCATTTCAGTCAAAAATTAGTCTCTCTGGTTTGAAATTGGACTAACTTAGTTAAATATTTACAATTCCATTTGATTCTTCATCTTTTTGTGTAAAAATGTAGTAAATTGTTCGACGGTTTCGTCTTTATTTAAACAAAAGAAAAGTGCGTCACGTAATTTATGGATGGTCCCTTAGTTTTTTTTGTTTGTTGAAAGTTAGTTTTTTTTTGTCATGAGTAATTTTTTAAACTGAAAATTTAACTTATTCCTATTGAAAATTCCATAGTTCCAGTCAAAAATTCATTTGCTTAGTTGAGCATCTTTTTTTTTTTATTTTAAAATTTGAGTATCCAAATTTTCGTTAACAACTTATGTCTTCCAGTAAAAGGTTATGTATCTGTGAAAAACTCAAAGCGTTCAGTTGTTCATTTGATTAGTTGAAGATCCATTTTCTTATTTTTAAATTTATGGATTGAAATTTCGTTGACAATTGATCTATTGTTAAATTATCAGTTTGAAACTCAACTCCTTCAGTTGAAGATTCTTCGTTTTAGTATAAAACTCTTTTGCTTGGTTTGGAATTGTTTCTTTGAACTAAAAATGTTAAAGTTCCATTTGTCGTTGCTAGTAATTTTTTTTTGAGTTCCAAATTCGAGTATTTCTTTGAAACATGATATTTTTTCGGAAAATGATTCCTTCTATTCCTTCTAATATGTATATTACTTTAAGTTGACCTGGAAATAGAAAAACTTGACCGTTGTTGAAGAAATAACGAACTGGCGTGGGTCAGCGAGGGAAGGACGCTACTCAAATCCACGACCAGAAAAGGAAGTAGATGGGTTGGTAGCCACTTCGACTACCGGCGTGTCGTCCCAGGTTCGCCTGTGAGAAACTCGTCAGTGTGGCTGACCACAAGCGAATCCTGCCAGAGACACCTTGGGTGAACACGATGTGCGGTCACCCATCCACCTGCCAGCCGAGTCGGCTGCTGTTCGACTCGGGCGATCGGAGTACGTGGTACTCTAATGAACCGATCCGTCTGCCTACAGGGGCAGTCTGAGATGGAGAAACAACCACAGTCCACTCGCAGTCCGCAACGAAGAATCAATGGTCAGCGCAAGGGCCTAGAAGCAACTGGGTGCAGGAGAGCAGCGAACACCTGCCCTGGGAGGGAGAGCGTGCGAACGCCGGCCTCCCCACTCTTGCCGGTTGATACCGTGAAAACTCAAACTAGAAGGAACCTGTGAATGACACAAGACAACGAGAAACCGCAGCTACAAATCGAATTCAAAATCCACTCCGACGGAAGCCAGGAGCAGCAGATAAATTTTAGACAACCGTGCAGAACCGGAAAATAACCGGGAATTTCAAATCGTCCGCCGAATTGCCACCCTGATATAGGAAGAAATGAGTCTCACGGCTAGTGCGATAATATATCCAATTTTTAATACCTAATCTCTAATGTAAGAACAGGAGAGCACACCTATGTAATATCAATTTTCAATACCAATTTGAACGATTCTGGGATAGAATGATGATAATAATGATTTTTCCCATTTCCCTTAACACTCTCTTGACAATACTGACATCTTCCTAATATATTATGGAAAGTCGATTTGAACGACTGGTGCGACATTACAGATAATCTCTTGCACTAGATCTCTAATATTTGATTACAAGAGCAAACTGGTGTAATATCGATCTTCAGTACTATCTTCAATACCTAATCTCTTATGTCGGATTAGGAAAGCAAAGTTAAGTAATATCAATTTCTGTGCAGATATGAACGATCTTCAGGAATTTAAATATCAATTATAATTATTATTGATCGAATTTTTTGAAAATGTCATTCTAGTAGGTACCGATAACTAATACATATATTGGAAGAAGTGGGCCTGGAACGGCTAGTGTGATGATGTGCTTTATCTTCAATACCTAATATCTTATTAGGAAATCAGTCTTATGAAGGATCGATTTCCAATACAGATCAGGACAATTTTCAAATGAGTCAATAATGATAACAATATTAGTAGTTCTTCTATATACCAGCATTGTCACTACAGTACTGACAATTTCCCAATATATTGAGGAGAGTGGATCTAGAACGGCTAGTGCGATAATATATCTAATCCTCATCGCCTTATTTGTACTATCTAATGTGGTGAAAAAACTGATGAAATATCTTTTTGAGTAGAGATATGAACTATGTCAAAATAAATGGATAAAAATAATTTTTTTTTGTTCCCATTTAAAAATGATGTAATAACAGTACAGACAAATCCTGCAGATTTAGGAGAGGAGGTATGTCAGCCAGAGTGATGATGTAACAAATATTTATTGCATATTATTATTTATTTTATTATTTCATACATATATTTATAACATATCTGATGTATGTTTCAAAAACCAGAACCTAAAAATCGTTGAATACACTCTCAAATTGAATGATTATACGAAGTATATACAAAGTATGTGAACAGAAGACTGGAAACTATTAATAACAAAAAAGATAGTACAAATATCGTTACATTGACTATTAATAACACATCATCCCCAAATTATAATACAGTTATTGCTAAACCATTCGTCAACGAACTAGCCAGATTTTTCAAAAACTCATTATAAGAATTCCGTCTACGCATCACACAGTGGAACGGGATCCCAAAGAGCTGGCCAAAAGTCCAAAAATCAAACTCAATTTCTTGAAATTTCAGGTAGTGGGTCCCTTACACAAATGTCCCGAAGGTTTAGTTTTGCTCATGAGGGATCCCTCACACTTATACGTGCTTAGATATATTAGTCCAAAAGTAGCCCTTCGTGAAGGCAATTTGCGTCGGTAACGGTCCAGAAAACTGAGCGTCGTGTTCAAAGTGATGCCAAAACTTATGAAATTGACGGATTTGAAATTTAAAAAATAGAGTCTTCTGTTGGAAGTAAGTTCAATGCTGCTAGGTTCGTCTCAAATTTTCTCCACCATGCGTTGGAGATCAAAAAATTCCTGGACATAACATAGATAAATGAGAAATCCCTATGAAAAATTATAAACTTGTAGAGAAAACCTTCAAGATCGTGTCATATCATGCAACCGGACCTGTTGTAGGTTCTAGATTAAGATAACCCTTGATAGAAAATAAAAAATCCAGGTGCCTCAAACTGCCCCCGCCCATGTAGCACGTGTTTTTTTATAAAAAAATTTCTTTTGTTTCAAAGAGTAAAGATTTTACGTTATAAATGCAAAATATCTAGAAACTTTTCTAAAATGAATAAAAGGGCGTTGAAAAATGTATGCAGTAGTGCATTTACATAATGGGCCGAGGGCCGTAAAGGGCCCTGATCAAGAATCTTTCAACAAGTTTATTAGGAGGCCCAGAGAAGATTTCGCGCGTAAATGTTCCCGAGAGAAAAATATTGAAGATATTTTTTTAAGATTGATGCTGATGTCTGATCCATTCATTTCCAGCTCGCGTGATCTCCCGCGAAAAAAATTTCAATTATTAAAATAAGAAGCAGTTGGATTGTTAATTCCGCCAAGTCTTGGGATAGATGAGGAAAGCTTAACCTATCCACCAGTTGGATCAAGCGATTGTCTAACAGACGATTCAATAGACAACGAGGCATAAACATGTAAATTGATGTCAATTTTATAGAAATAAACACACAACCTTCTCGTAAAAAAGTTGCCTGATTTCACTCCTTCTCATTGAATAATACTATAAGATTGAAAAATATCTTTAAATAATGATATTATTATATTTTTCTATATTTTTGCTTCGGATTCGTAACGACCGACTTTAAAACCCCCTTATACCAATTTTGAGAGAATGAAATTTATGGATATTACAAGACCGCCATATTGGATCCGCTATTTTGTTTTTGAAAATTTTGACTCCAGATTCGTGATCAGCGACCCCCAAAACCCCCGAGTACTAATTCGGGATTAAATCAAGAATTTATTTAGCAAACTTGACGGACATTTTGGATCCGCCATCTTTTTTTATTTTATTTTGGCTACGAATTCGTAATTAGCGACCCTGGAAACCATCGATGTATAAACTGGATCGCTCATCTGGATGCGCGAACTCGAACGTAGTAGAAAGAGAAGGAAATAGTGCTCTATCCTTTGCGCGCAGTGATTGCGCTAGCCTTTTGTGGGCCCCATTTTATTATTCACACTTCCCAAAAATTTTTTTTCCGGCAAATAATTTTCGAAACATTCCCACGTAAATTTAAGAAATTATCATCAATATTTGAATAATTAATAATTTGAATATTGTTTCTTTTTTTAAGTTTTGGAAAAATGACTCTCCAACTTCGCTGGGATTTGAATCCAGGCCCTACAGATTTCCGGTCTGATGCTCTAACTAAGCTCTCCGTAGCTTAGTGGGTTAGAGCATCAGGCCGGTAATCTCTAGGACCTGGGTTCGAATCCCAGCGGAGCAAGGGAGTCATTCTTTCACAACTTTCAAAAAAGCAATATTCAAATAATTAGTTATTTAAATATTGATGAGACCAGTAGACAGAAAAATGAACATCATAAAATTATTTATCAGATGTAATTTTAGCATAAACTCACCTACTCAGTTCTGGTGTTTTTGTGTATAATTTTATCATGCAATGGAAGATAAACAACTAATAAAATTTTGAAATGTTTTTCGAGATTTGAAAACATCAAGAAATTTTGCAAAACACAAACAATGGTCATACATAAAGAGAAGTTCAAAAATTGCTGTAGACTGCATTTTTTCATTTTCCCAAAGTTGAAATATTTTTGCTTCTTATAAAATTGTTGGTATATAACTTTTACTGTTCTTTATTTGTTTATACTCCCTCCCTTTTACGGGTTTGAGAGTCTTAACAGAATCATCACAAATTATACATATACATAAATATACATATATTCCTTTTCCCTTATCTAGAATCCTTATGTACTACCTTACCAACTATTCCTTACAAATCATCTCACATACTATCCTTCATTCTACACGGAAAACTCCACATTGCTGTGACAGCACAAAAAGTGCATCGCTGTGACACGTATACGGTAGAGCTGCGACAGCTTCACGATGGCGTTGCTATGGCTACCTGCGTTGGTTAATTTTCGGAACCATATTCAGGGTATCGCTAGCGTAGCGAAGTGTGTCGCTCTGAGAGCGCCACGTGTGAACTTCCGACTACGATACTCTTCATATCGTGTTGACAACGACAAAATAACCTTGCGACCAGTCTGATATTGCTACCATAGCAATATGGAGTTTTCCGTGTAGACGCTTCCGATCATACCCTGGGCTTCCGTTTCCTCTTACCACTAATAATACTGCAGATTGTAGCTCAATTACGCAACACCAATTCTGTTTTTCCTTCTTGAGGAGTCGTTTTTTGGCTCTACCCCGTACGGTTAGCTTTCTTCCTCAACTCTTCCAGCTTTTTCATCCATTCATCGCCCTGACCATTCCCATTCAATATCCATTTGATTCTCTCTCCCATACTCTCTCCTTCTACTTCGTCACCTGTACATCTCTCTAACACATGCAACCATGATTCTCGTTCATACCTACAAACTCTACACAAATTCTCCTCCTCATTCATCCAGTACCTACATGCTCTCACCTCCTCTCCCATTCTAAATCTCACCACTCTATTCCATTTGTTCTCTTTCTTGATCTTTCTCATATATTCCGGTTCCCCCTTGTTATTCACCAACCTGTACCAGCTGTTATATCTTGACTTTAAGATTTTTCTCCATCTATCCTCTCTCTGCCTTGCCATCATCTCTTCTTCTAACCCCTGCCATTCACTACCCGTATCCTGCATCCCGTACTCGATCCTCCATCCCGTACTCGATCCTCCGTTCGTATCTCTCATTCTCCTACTTCGAACGCTCCACGTTACCTCTCCACTCTCTTTCCGAGATCTTCCGTGCACACGCTTGTGCGATCTTGCTGCCCTTTGCCGCTGTCAGTTTCTCTTCAAAATTCCAAGATCTTTTTAGTTGCCTGATCAACATTTTCTCTCTTCCTAGTTCCTCTCTCAGCATATAACCTCGACAACTCCAGCTCAGCTCCATTACCCAGCTCAGGAATCTCTCTTGCAGACCTTTCACATTCTTGTATTCCTCCCAACCCCATATCCCCACTCCGTAACTTACCACTGACCATACTAGCATATCAAACATCCACACCCTCATCCTGCAGTCGTCCCTGAACCTTCTCTTTCCTATTCCCCTCACTTGTCCCATTACTTTACTCGCACATTCTAATCTCTTCTTCACCTGCAATTCGTTTCCTCCTCCTGCTTCGAACCAGAATCCTAGATAGCAGAACTTCTCCACTACCTCCACCACAACGTTATTTATTTTCCATGCATACTCTACCCTAGATCTTCTCTTTCTAAAACACATCATCTTAGTCTTACTCACATTTATCCTCATGTCCTTTTCTCTTACATACTCTTCAAACGCTCTCACCATCAGATTCATCCCTCTTTCGTCATCTGCTACTAGCACTACATCGTCTGCGTAGGCCAGCGAAAACAGTTTGCCTGTTCCTGGTATCGTCCCTCCTTTTTCTTTTCAATTCATCTTTTCCTCTTAGTCTTCCATAAGTACGCTAAACAGTAAAGGACTTAACGGGCACCCTTGCCTTAGTCCTCGCCCTGTCCAGAATTCCTCTCCTTTCTTTTCTCCTATCTTGACCCTTATCTTTGTCTCCACAAATATCTCTCTTATCCTTTCTATCAAAGCGTCTTCGATTCCTGTTTCTTCCATGGCCTTCAAAAGGACTCTTCTGTTTACGGGATCAAACGCTACTCTGAAAGCCACGAACAGAGAAAAAAGTTTCCCACTCTTCCGACCTAAGTTTCTATTTGCCAAATAATTGAGCACATATATATTATCTACGGTTCCCATACCTTTTCTGAAGCCCGTTTGGTTATGTGGTATACTTCCCCTTTCTTCCAATTGTCTTTCTAGTCTCTTCCTTAGTACTCCCGCATAAATTTTATAGCCTACTGACATGAGCGTGATACCCCTATACTCCTCTACCTTAATTCCCTCTCTTTTCCTAATAAACGATACTACCAGGCCTGCCTTCCATTCTCCCGGCCACCCTTTGCCTCTCCAGACCTTATTGCAAATCTTCCACATCTCTTCCTTCACCCCTTTCCCGCCATATTTCAGTGCTTCATTCTCCACGCCACCTTCACCAGTTGCTTTGTTTTTTTTTTAGTTTCATGATTGCGTTATTTACCTCTTCCCGACTTATCTCATCCCCCCTATCCTCATCTCCCGCTACTGCCTTTCTTCCTTCGCCCTTCACCCTATTTTCCACTCCCCCTAGAAAAGACTTAAAATACTCTGTCCATTCGTCTATTCCTATTTCCTCATTTATTCCCTTCCTTCCGACTCTTTTCCTGTGTATAACTTCACAGTCCCTCCTTTCCCTTACTGCTCTCTAGACTTCTTCCATGTATCATACTTTTTCTTCCTGTCTCTTTTCGCTCAACATCCTTTCGTGCACTCTTCTCCTTCCATTAAGTCATCTTTTCTCTAGTTCCCCCTTTCTCCATTTTTCTACACTTTCCTTCACCCTGTCCTTACTTCCCCCACATTCATCATCCCACCATCCCCTTCTTCTCTCCTCTCTATCTTCTATCGGGCTCACCTCCTCCTTCACCTTCTCGATCCTTGTTTGGAGTTTTTCTAGCAGCGTGTCTAAACCTCCTTGTTCCATACTTCCTGCCTCCCGATTTTCCGTCCTTTCTCTCAATTCTCTCAACTTGTCCTCCCCCCAACTGCCCATGTTTGATCTTCTTGCCTTTACTCCTTTTCTCTTCCCTCTGCC